>JASDQU010735874.1:1316-13441 GCA_032191745.1 Picea mariana | reverse complement strand
AATAAACTTATCAAAAATATTGGAAAATATTAACAAGAATAAATTAAGACATAAAGCTCAAAAATAATAGATATTTGTACCAATGGTATATTATTAATTGAAATATTGTTGTGTTGATAATATATTGTTTATAAAATATCCGCCCCACCATTTTGTTAACATTTACATATTTTTACATATTTAATTGTGTAAGAAGTTTACAACTATCATGAGTAGCTCGACTAGTAAAGCGACTCTCATGGTATGAGTAAGCTACTAGTTTGAGTTAAATTGGTAGGGGCTTGTGAATTGGCCACAACATTATTTTTTAGAAAATCAATTATATAGTCTATATGTCAGAGGAGTGAGATCTATTATAATATTCTTCTTGGGAGAGGTATGCGAAGCTTACCTGAGGCTTAGGTGTCTTGAGCATAGCGAAGACATTTATTTCTTCTCCTCAAAGAGCGAGCATAGCGAAGGCCAGCTCAGGATAAGCATAGCGACATAGCCCTTAACTTCTCAGGTAAGTTACCTGAGCATAGCGAAGGGGGATGGGATTTCACTATCATAATGGGAAAAAAATACAGTTTGAAATTGCGAAAAAGAGTTTTACAATGATGAGTTATTTTTGTTATCTACTAAAAATATTTTTTATATTTAGTGATAGAAAGACATGTCATAAAGGACATGTTTAATGAAAACATGAGCTCCCTTCAAGAAATACCATTTGCAGGTGTCTATTGCCATGACAAATTGTGCACCTCCTGATAATGGAAAACATTGGCAAACGATTTGAATTTAGTATGAGGATCACCTTAAGATTATGTAGGGGCATCAAGGTATGGATGTTGGATGTTGGGTGGATCTTTGAAATTATGGAATCATCCAAATTCAATTTGAGGGAATGGAGAGGACTTGTTTTTCCATATAGGAGGTTGTTTGTGGTGTCATGAAGAGTTTGGAAGTATGAATAATACTAGCAGAGGAAATCAAATCCAATCTTACCAGATATTGGATATGGATCAAACGAGTTACTTGCTTAGGGATTCAAAGGAAAAACATCCAACCCAACCTTTCTATGATTCATGACTATTTGGTATCCTCGGTAATATATGAGGAGGTATATTTTGTAAGGATTCAGAGACCATGTTTGTAGTAATTTTGATGGATTCTGGTAATTGGAAGATGGAAATGTCAACAACAAATGGTTAATGTCACTACAAGAACCCAAGAATTATTAGTATGCATATGGCGAGACCAAAAATTATAAATTAAGGGATTAAGTGACCCAACACTAATTTCTATAGGAATGATGAGGTTGAGTCCATTAACCTAGGAAGGATTACTAGGTGAGGAAAAATACAGTTATGAGTTTGGTATGTCCTTGTCATTCCCTTATAATGGGTGTATAATAAGAATATGATGTCAATGAAATATAGTTATTATCGTATTCCTATATTTCATTATTACTATGTATATATATGTCCAAACAAACCCAATTTGTATTCCAGGATAATTGTGAGATCATGTATATTGTATTTAATGTACTTGGAAAATTACTACTACACATAGATCTAAAATCACTCAAAATTTTCAATGTTAATGTGAATGAAGGCCTGATTTATATGACTTACTTGGCGATATAATTTATGGATTCTTTGTGTTTCATATTAGGGGAAATTTGATGTCTAAAATAGGTTTCTTAAATAAAATAATAAAATAAGAGTTATGAATTATGGGGGGGAAGAGAAGGAGGATAGAAGAAGAGGAAAGAAGGACAGAGGATTCAGAGAAGGAGGAAAGGGGAAGAGGAGTGGGAGAAGAGGGGGAAGAGGGGTACCATGAGAAGGAGATAGGGGAGGGGAAGAGGGGAAAAAAAGATACTTATCAACAAGGGGTCCTTCTAAAGCCACATAATCCAACTTGACAGACGAAATATTGTTTCCCAAACCCTTCACATTGCCCCATGTTTCCTGCACCACGACCTCCTCACCGAGGAAAGATTATTTTGAATTTTTGACCCCTTACAAGGTTTTGCAGGTTGCAAGTTCTTCTTTGAACACTGAGAAATCAAATGACTTGTGTCATGACATATGTGATAGTGGAAGGGGACCTTCCAATATTCCATGCACTAAACCTAGTTGGAATTATGGAGAACCAGGTCGATTTCATCCACTAAATCCTTGCTAATTTTCACTTCCAACTGAATCCAAGCCCAACACCTATCAAAATTTTTCTTCCAATCAAAATCGAGGGACAAAAACCATCCTAATTTCTTTCATGTGGCCTCGAGATTCACATTTTTCTATAAAAACGATGCCAATATGGGAATTATTTCCCAAATAGTCATGGTGGATATGGTGACCCGAACCAGATTGAAATCAATTGTCCAATGATGAAGAATCAGGCTGGAAGGTCTCAATGACCAATCCTTTTCAAAAATTTGATTTTCATCTTCTTTGGTATGAAACAAGAATCCAAGAAAACCCCTAATCCCTAACTATTGTGTGAATGTCGGGCTTGTAATTTATGATTGGTTCACAAATCCTCTCTGCCCACAAATCAAGCACACGAGATATAACTACCTTACCACAAAATTTGTCAACCAAATGCTTGACCATTAGAGTTCGGATGTCCTTGCCTACCACTAGGTTCACTCCAAACTTTTTGACATGGATACTACACTTTGAGGGATTAGAAGGGCGGGGGATGCAATTAGGGGCAACACTAGAGCATTCAATATATGATCTAGGAGTAGGGGGAGAGATAGTGGGAGGAGTTGAGGAGGGGGGAGGGAAGAGGGGTATAGACAAAGGGAAAAAAGGGAAGAAAGGGGCTTAGAGGAGGGAGTGAAATAGGGGGAGGAGGAGACAAGGGCACAAGAACCGTGATACGAGCCAGAGGATCCTTCAACATCTGGTGGGGAAGGCAAGGGATCTCGAGGAGGGCGGTGAAGAAATTCATCGTCAATGAAAAAGGCTTACTCGTCGGTGGGACTTAGCTTGTAATTCAGGTAATCCATGCCAAAAATGATTCTCCAACCGAAAAAAGGGGATGGAAATCATTAAGTGCCAACCAACAAGAGAAGCAAACCACCAAGCAAGGGACTAGTGGGAGGATGAGAAATTAGGACTGGAGCCACAAGAGAAGAAGGACATGGGTAAAAAAAATTGCAAAAGAACCATAGGTGGATACCCTCTCCGAAAAAAATAAAACCATTGAGACCACAGACCTATAAGCATCACCTTTGTCTCACTTCCTATATTTATCAAATCACTTACCGTGATTATGTGATATTTATTTTATTATTTTTAAAGGAAAAATTTAGATAGGTGAAATCCCTAGAGGGATTTCTTGTCCATACTAATGTTTATTCTTTGTCCTTAGAGACATGTTTATGGTTAAGAATGAGAAGATAGACATACTGATACTAGGAGAGGGAATTTTGTCTATACAATCCCAAAACTTTAGCATTCTTCCTGTTAGCGATAATTCTTGTCTTGGGCTCGAGAGCATCCAGGTCTGCAGGTTGCACGGGAAGCGCCCAAGCGCAACATAGAAGGAGCTCTTTTCCAGCTACGAATCAAGCGAGCAGGCAAAGTTTTGCTATTGGCGGTCGAGACCCATCCACGAAGAAAATCAATGGTCATCAGGATTTCGGGGCTACCAAGTTACCCGACATATAGCACCAGAGAAAGCTCTTATATTTCAAGGCTAAATCTGGGTCATCTGATCCAGTGACGCATGGTGCAGGATCCAGTCGCATCGGCATATCGACATTCGGGAGTTCGAGGGGTACAAGTCCCTCATTATTTCATAGTTCGAAACCTCAAGCCCCGAAATGCCAGTAGCGCCCAAAGTCGGGCTTGCATTGTTAGGAGGCAGTCTCAGCCGTCCATCTGAAATGGACACCTGGTGCGCGATTAGGCTCCCTGCCTTTTCACCTATCGCGGTTTCAAAGCGCAAGTAACAAATCCATCATATCCCCGATGTGCGAAATAGCGAGAGTGCCTAGGGCCTGGGGTCCACAACAGCGTCGGGTGAGTTTAGGACTGTCAGATTTGAAGGATGCGTGGCGCCCATCCGTGTTACGTCGGCAGTTGTGAGTTCGAGGGGTGAGCGCTCCTCTTCATTTCACCTCTTGAAACCTCGAACCCTGAAATGCCGAAAGCACCCAAACTTAGGCCCATGGTTCTGGTGCCTGGTCACATAGAAGCAGGACTAAAGGAGGGCCGCTAATGTCTCAGACCTGGGCCCGCAATATTGCCGAATTAGTTCAGAACCATCAGATAAGTGGGGGGACGCATGGCGACTGTTAGGCCTTCCCAGCATTTCACCCATCGCGATTTTGGAGGGACAAAGGTCCTACTCCTTTCTCATCCATGAACCCTGAAAAGCCGAAAGCACTCCGGGATATAGGCGAAGTGTCACGGCCCGTGGTCACTCGAGGGAGTAGAATGGGCTGTACCGAAAAGGCCAAAAGCGCTAAGATGAGTTTTAGAAGGGGGGCACTGTGTTCTCCAGATGCTGGTTCGATGAGATCTAAATCCCAGTACCTGTTGGAAATGAATAAATAAGAAAGAGGGTGGTTGAAACCTTGCCTCGTGCATTTATTGCACAGTATGGGTGTCCCGGCTAAAAGTCTACCCAAGATGGTTCTCTGTACTGGTTCTTTCCAGGAAAACCATGCTGAGTCTACAACTCGCCAGGGAAGCCTGCACACGCTAATCCAACATTTAAAGGCTCAGCTACCCCCTAGAGTGAACCATGTAGATTTTAGGTGGCATATGACAGAGGAGTGCAGACCAAATTTGATTGAAGGGACTCCTAGTCCCGGAAGTCCAGTAGGCCTTTGTTGGGCAAACGTTTTGGAGTATATATGTTTAGTTTTGATGTTTTTCAAGGTATAGATGGTAGAGCAAAGCTCCCGATTGTAAAGTTTTAACAGATATTCTAGCTTTCTGGTTATGCATCTGTATGTGAAATTTCTTGTTTTATGACAGATAGTCTTTCTCACTCCGTCTAATTTTCGTCTCATGCTAAGAGAGTTCATGATTGACTGATTCACATGAATTATTGCGACTATGTTATGATAAAGGGTTTATTGTGGAATTATTGTATTCTCTGGTTTATGCATTTGAATGTAAGAAGATCTTGCGTTTAGATGTCTTCTTCTATAGTCTGTTAGGAACCTAATGTTAACAACATACCTCTGCTTTTCTCTTAGACAAGTCTTCCCCCTACTCACGCTTACTACAACCTACTGTCTGAAGTTTATCTAAGACCTCACTTGCCTATGCATGTCTGGCCTAGTTTTGGTGTTAGAACCACATTGCGTTGAGTTAACTTCCATTCGATCACCCTATTAAACAAATCGCGACATAAACTGATGGGCGTTGGGATCTACTCTTACTGCAATCCAGGGGTGACTTCCGTTGCCAACATTTATGGCGCCGTTGCCGGGGACGAAATTGAAGATTTTCCCTGGGTAGAACGACATTGAGCCTCTGATTCTGAAGATGCATCAGACATCAGAGCCCTTCAATATTTCTACTTTGCACCTGGCGACTCCACTGTGGCGACTCCAAGGTTTCCACATCACTGTTTCAGCTATGGCTACTTTAGCACGCCTGAAAGTTGACCCAAAGGAGCTTTCTCGAGAAGGTTTCAGCAGTTGCTTTCTCTCCCTGAGAAGCTTCCTGGGGTGACGACAATGTTAAGATCTGGCCTTTGATGGTGAAAAAGGACCAGGCACATTCAAAGCTATAAATCTTTCACCGGGTGACTCCATGATTCAAGGATCGATTGGGGACTCTACTGGTTCGATATGGAGAAAATCCTTGATCGCAGGTTTGCTCCTTTTAATTTTTCTGCTATTCCTGGTTTTCCTAATGTTGTCCCCTCTCCGAATGAATGGGGCGATTATTTTCCCATATTTGGAAAATGTGAAGAGGACAACCCTGCTCAGCACCTCAATGAGTTTCATGAACTTATGTGTCAGTGGGAGATACATCATGAAGATGTATTACTGAAGATGTTCATGTTCTCGTTAGCAGGGGATGCACGTAGATGGTATCATTCTTTACCTTCTGCTAGCATTTCTTCACTCAGTGAGTTCCATGCAGCTTTCACCGCTTACTGTCAGAAGTTGTATCCCTCTGAGTTGATTTTTCATAACTGTTGTGAGGGATACTACAACAAATGTATACAAGATAGAGCCGTCTTTTATGAAGGCTATGAGGATGATCCTGATGACCTGGATGAGGAATCAGTCCTTTCTCCTCCCCATTCGTCTGCTTCAGGCGAAGTTATGGAGTTGGTAAGATCTACCAATGCCAGACTTGACAGGTGGGAAGCTGAAAAATGCGCTGAGGATTTCCCATCCTTTGAAAAAGAGGCCCTTAGCAGCTCTACTGAGGGTGATTATGAAAAAATCTTTCCCACGAGTCATGTTTATGGTCATTATGAATCTGACCCATGGGAGATCCAAGAAGAAGAAATCCTCCCAGATATGATTATGTCTGATGAAGGCTGTGATGATGAGGGTTGTAAGGATAGAAGACTGGGGGAAGAAGATGCTCTAAGTGAACTGATAGAGCAGGTGAAATCTCCCACTGCCCAACATGCAAGGTTGGAATCTGAGGACAATGGGGAGGATTTTCCAGTCTCCAAGGCAGATGTTCTAGATGGCTCTTTCAAGGAGATTATTGAAGATTTCGTAAACGCATTAACATCTGCCCCTGATGAGCTTGTTGTCTCAGATCAAAATGATGAAGAGGTGGTTATGGAAGAAGATTGTTCTCTTTTCCTTCATGAGATTTCCCATGATGTGTTTACATTTGGGGTCGAAACGGAGGAGCGGGGAATAGTTCCATTTCTGCAAGTTGGAGAAGCTCTGTTTCCCCCCGACTTTGATGATTATCTAGAAGAGGAGCACCAGAACCCCACATCACCTTTTTCTTATCAGAGAAGCCAGACCACTTATGACAGTTACGAATCAAAGTCTAAGCTCGATATACTAGATTTCCAAGAGTAGGTCGCAGAACCTTGTCCTTTGCTCACTAAGGAAAATTATCACGAGGAAATCAGCCATCTCAGTCTTTCAGGAGACACTGAACAGTACGAGGAATAGCAGAATTTACCTGGGGGGCATGTTTATGATGAATACGAATCTGACCTGGGGGAGACCCAAGAAGAGGAAAAAGAACTAGAGGAGCAGTCTGCTCTTTGTTCAGAGCTAGTCAGTGAGCAGCCACCACCTGAGATCAGCGAGCCTACTTCAGTTATTCACCCACCTATGCTTATCAGAGATATTCGTCCATGTGTGAACAATTGTGTAGCAAAAGAGGTTGTCTGTCACCAATTTCCTAGAATTGGCCACTCATTCGATGACCCTGTCAGCAAATACATGGAGTGGCATTTCCCTTATGCTTTGGAGCCGCCATATCCCATCTCAACTACAACTTTTAAGAAGAAGTTGAAGAGTGTAACCATTCTGCTGTCATGGTTACATCCACTGTTTGTGATCACTAACAGAAGGAAAGAGCTTCCCTTCAGGAAGTTACTTGATTGGCTATGGTGGAAGTCTGCTTTCACCTAGCCCCATGTAAAGTGTTTTATTAGTTTAGGACTGTATAAAAATAAGCTCCTTTGAGCATGTAGCTTTGTTTGCTTTGCTTTACTTTTCGGCCTATATTTTCAGAAGCGGGGTGTTTTGAGCTTGACTCCATAGCCCAACAACAAGGCACTGAAGCTGTGGAATGAGTTCTTAGAGCATCACAGGGACGACTCTATCCCCCATGGAGCCTAATGTTAGCGATAATTCTTGTCTTGGGCTCGAGAGCATCCAAGTCTGCAGGTTGCACGGGAAGCACCCAAGCCCAACACAGAAGGAGCTCCTTTCCGGCTACGAATCAAGTGAGCGGGCAAAGTTTTGCTGTCGGTGGCCGAGACCCATCCACGAAGCAGATCAACAGTCATCGGGATTTCAGGGCTACCAAGTTACCTGACATATAGCGCCAGAGAAAGCTCCTATATTTCAAGGCTAAATCTGGGTCGTCCGATCCAGTGACGCATGGCGCAGGATCCAGTCGCATCGACATATCAGCATTCGGGAGTTCAAGGGGTACAAGTCCCTCGTCATTTCATAGTTCGATACCCCGAACCCTGAAATGCTGGTAGTGCCCAAAGTCGGGCCCGCACTGTTAGGAGGCAGTCTCAACCGTCCATCTGAAATAGACACCTGGCGCGCGATTAGGCTCCCCTCCTTTTCACCTATCGTGGTTTCGAAGCGCAAGTAACATCTCCCTCATATCCTCGATGTGCAAAATAGTGAGAGCACCCAGGGCCTGGGGTCCACAACAACGTCGAGTGAGTTTAGGACTGTTAGATTTGAAGGACGCATGGCGCCCATCCGTGTCACGTCGGCAGTCGGGAGTTAGAGGGGTGAGCGCTCCTCTTCATTTCACCTCTCGAAACCTCGAACCCTGAAATGTTGAAAGCACCCAGACTTAGGCCCATGGTTCTGGTGCCCGGTCACATAGAAGCAGGACTAAAGGAGGGGCGCTAATGTCTCAGACCCGGGCCCGCAATATTCCCGAATTAGTTCAGAACCGTCAGATCAGTGGGGGGATGCGTGACGATTGTTAGGTCTTCCCGGCATTTCTCCCATCGCGATCTTGAAGGGGGAAAGACCTGCTCTTTCTCATCCGCGAACCCCGAAACGTCGAAAGCACTCTGGAAAATAGGCGAAAGTTCACAACCCATGGTCATTCGAGAAAGTAGAAAGGGTTGTACAAAGGGGAGGCCAAAAGCTCCGAGTTGAGTTTCAGAAGGGGGGCACTGTGTTCTCCAGATGCTGGTTCGATGAGATCTAAATCCCAATACCTGCTGGAAATGAATAAAGAAGAAAGAGGGTGGTTGAAACCACGCCTTGTGCATTTATTGCATAGTATAGGTGTCCTGGCTGAAATTCTACCCAAGATGGTTCTCTGTACTGGTTCTTTCTAGGAAAACCAAGTTGAGTCTACAACTCGCCAGGGAATCCTGCACACGCTAATCCAACATTTAAAGGCTCAGCTACCCCCTGGAGTGAACCATGGAGATTTTAGGTGGCGTATGACAGAGGAGTGCAGACCAGATTTGATTGAAGGGACTTGTAGTCCCAGAAGTCCAGTAGGCCTTTGTTGGGAAAACGTTTTGGAGTATATATGTTTAGTTTTGATGTTTTTCAAGGTATCGATGGTAGAGAAAAGCTCTCGATTGTAAATTTTTAACAGATATTCTAGCTTTCTGGTTATGCATCTGTATGTAAAATTTCTTGTTTTATGACAGACAATCTTTCTCACTTCGTCTAAGTTTCGTCTCATGCTGAGAGAGTTCATGATTGACTGATTCACATGAATTATTGCGACTATGTTATGATAAAGGGTTTATTGTGGCATTATTATATTCTCTGGTTTGTGCATTTGAATGTAAGAAGATATTGCGTTTAGATGTCTTCTTCTACAGTCTGTTAGGAACCTGATGTTAGCAACAGACCTCTACTTTTCTCTTAGACAAGTCTTCCCCCTACTCACCCTTACTACAACCTACTATTTGAAGTTTATCTAAGACCTCACTTGCCTATGCATGCCTGGCCTAGTTTTGGTGTTAGAACCACATTATGTTGAGTTAACTTCCATTCGATCACCCTATTAAACAAATCGTGACATAAACTGATGGGCATCGGGCTCTGCTCCTGCTGCAATCCAGGGGTGACTTTCGTCGCCAACACTTCCAACCTTTTTTTCATGGGCTTGCGGAATCTGAGCTCTAGAATCGCTAAAAAATAAAATATTGTTTTCATGCAATTTATCAATTAAAGAGGTGGGAAGGGAGATATTCAGAGCCCAAAAATGGATCTTTCCCTATACACACCTTACTACCACTTCTTATCTTCCAGGTTATCCATTGGCCGATCAGGGGGAAATCTGGAGCCAAGTCTCTCCATACTATGGATTTTGTAGACAAGTTTCACGATCTTATAAACCATTCCTCCATAGTCTTTCCTTGAAAATACTTTGATTTCATAACACAACCCCACATGCTAGTGTTATGGACTAGTATCCAAAGACTGCATGCTGCGAAATATTGAGAAAAAATAAACTTATTTTTTATCCCCAATCCCCCATATTTCGAAAGAGTGATTCTCATCCATTTTACAAGAGAGAGCCATCCTAAGAGACTGGTACTATTAGAAAAATAGGATAATAAATAAATAAAATAAAATAAATTTGGAAATAAAACACATAATACACACAATACAATAGAGACACAAATATATGTGATTCACCCAGTGTGGGCTACATCCACTAGAGAAATTGTTAGGTCCTTCCTTTTTATTATCCAACAAAAATGAAGGGATACAACCTACATCACACCCGTTTTAACTTCCTCTTGTTTCTCTCACAGTCTCCTCCCTCAGAGTACAATATTCGCAATAATACACATCCGCAATACAATTCCCTCATAAAAGAGGGCTTCCTTCTAGGGAAAAAAGGTCTAACATAACTTCTACTGTCAGATCTACAACCTTGTAATGAACGATCCATATTTACTACAAAATTAAAATATTTGAATTGAAAAAAAAAAAAAAAATATCCATGGGGGCCTTGAATTGTGTATCCTATAGTTACTTTGACCTGCATATGAATTGGGAATACAATCAGGCTCCACAACCAACAATCTCCCACTTGGAGATTGATCAAAACAACTCCACTATTGTTGTACTTGTTGGACTATACTCCACCTTAGACTAATAAAATTTCTCATCTTCACCTTCATGCTTGAATACAAACTGAAAAAGAGTAGGAACTTAGTTTCTTCCTGGTTACTCCCCTTTTTAACATGTCTGTAGGATTCTGAAACTCAACTTTCATATTTTGGATAATATACATGATTGTGAAACTCAAATGATTCTGGTCCCACACCAAAGGAATATGAAACTCAACTTTTGTATTGTGGATAATATACCTTTGGGAAAGATGGAGAGATAAGTCCAATATAGTGGAATTTTTTCCAAAATGACCTTGAAAAGGGTGTTCCTTCTCGCTCTTGAAAAGAAACTAGTAGTGCAGTGAGTAATTATTTTTCCAATTTTTTACCAAGCCATAACCAATCTGTAAATTTGTAGTTATTGGGTTTAAGGAAAAACTTGTGGTATTTGTATGATGATTTCATTATGGATTTTATGTTTATGGGTTGTTGGCAGTGTTCTTGTCAGTGGATGTAGGCTTGGTGATGCTTGAGAATCTGACTCACATAAGAAGTAAAGGGGTCATGGAAAGAAACCAGACAATTGAGGGAGAGGTGTGGTAGCATCCTTTTCACAACATACTAGCACTCCCATTGTGACTTGAACTGTAGGTTAACAATTACTCAGTTTGATATGTCCACTATGTTGTGAGGGTAGACTAAGACAATCACTCACAAAGAAATTTAAGGGGCGTGCAATAAAGAAGAATCCTTATTTCTTAGAGAACCCTTCGTCTCTCACAAGGTCGACCAAGTGGATTATTGACTCCAAGTGTCGGAAAAACTTCCAAAACTAGTCAAAGGCGAGTGGAACCCTTGGAGCACATAGGTGTTTCTTGAAGGGCACGTCAAATAATTAAATTGTGAGTCAATAAAAATCTAGATGACCTAGAAAACATAACAAAATGGTTAGACCTTGTTAGAATAGAGTATTAATTAATAATTAATTTATAAGATAATAAATATAACAAGAGTCTAAGCCCAAATCTAAACTCAAGCATAAGTCTAAGTTTAAATAAGGGACTAAATAAAATATTAAACGAATTAAGGAATTGAGATATAATTAAACTCTAACAAAAGAGGGATTAAGAATTAAAAGTTAGGTAAATTTACATGTGTGGATGAAAATAATAAAAGAGATTTTTAAATAAAAAGAAGTTATAACATGAGAGAATATGTGTTATCATAGAATAACATCTTGAGTCAATCTACCACTATTACTAACTAAAAGAAGACTCTTAATCCAACTCAAACTAAGATCTATATGGGGAATACAAATTAAATGAGGGATTGGGGAACTAAGATACAACTAAGAGGAAAAATAGGAATAAATTGGGGAAAGTGAGGGA
>JASDQU010735873.1:187419-214899 GCA_032191745.1 Picea mariana | reverse complement strand
CTTAATCTTTCTTCAAGTGATCATCAACATTATACAACATATGGAAAATAAAAGTAATGAGCATCAGTCACACATAAAGTATACACAGAGACATATTTTCACGAGGAAACCCATAAAGGGAGAAAACCTCTTCTTCTTCGAAATGATAGGCAGTCTTTTAAGTTCTGTACATCATCTATAATTGAGCACCAACTCAATGTGAGGCCGCTACCTTTGTTTTACAAGATGCAACTTGTTTGAGAGCACCGACTCTCTTGTTTCTCTAGCACCCACTAGAAGGAAGCACCAACTCCCCTAATGTTCCAACACCAACTGAATGGAAGCACCAACTTCCAGTTACACAAGCTCCAACTTGTATAACAGAGAACACTTGTTCTCCCTTACACCACCCTGCCACCCTGGTTTCTCTGGCTGCAACCAGATGAAAGCTACAACTCCCTGTGTTCAAGCTCCCACTTGAACCTTTGAGGATAACAATCCTCCCTAGCACCTCCCAACCACCCTAGAATATAAATGAATAAATAAACAACCAACTACACAGATAAATTGATTCTTACCACTTCTTCTCTGTTCTGTAAATCTGGTCTTCTTCTAACTGTTCTGCAATTCTTCTCTTCCTTTGTCTGTTCTGCAATTCTACTCTGCTTCAACTTGTTCTGTCATTCTGCTATGTTTCAAGTCTTTTCCTCATCTGTTACTCTTCTCTGAGTTTTATATCATACTACGCACATTTTCAGTCTCACACTGCGCATATTTTCAGTCTCACACTGCGCATCTTGTGATTTTCCCTTTCTTACAGTTTAATTCATTTTTCGTCCAGATCAACCAACCACTCACAGTATGTAACTTTTTATTTTATGCACCACACCCACAACAGTTCCACTTCGAATCTTCTGAGGCAAAAGAAAAACCGTTTAAGCAGCTGAAACGCCAACCGATCAAGAATCATGAATCAGTTTTGCTAACTGATTTGTAACTGATGAATTAACTGTGAGAGAGAACAGTATCCCTCCGATCATATTCATGTTTATCTGCACCATTGGATGAACTTCATTAATCTTGCCTTTAAATCAGGTTTCGTCATTTCGGCATTCCTGTGGCCAAGTGTCTCGACACTTCATGTCGCGATCTCCAAAACTCCGATACAGAGCTTTTCTGCGCTAGCTCCTTCCTCTATATGACCATGGCCATGACCAAGCACTTATGCATAAAGTGCTTTTCGTGAATTCACATTTCATGAATCTGGAGATGAGGCATCTCGACTCTCCAAGTCGGGATCCCCGAAACCCTGAAATGGAGCTTATCTGAACTGACTCCTTCCCTTCTCGTGACCACCGACGATGATCATAGGCTGTGCCAAAAGGCACTTCATATTTAGTGAGTTTATAAACTTCATCGAGTCTGATCGATGGTTGAGATCTCCATAGATCTGATGGTCCATATCTTATCGCGATCTTGCATCTCGCGAGTTTCCACACCATGCTCCGTTGGCTCCAAGTTAGCGACTTGTCCTATGATTCGACGGTCTAGATCTGATCTTAATTCAATGGCCGAGATCATATCGCGATTTCGGTGTTCTTGTGGTTATGTTTCTTGCCTCTCCAAGTCGCAATTCGTGAAACTCCGAAATGGAGTCGGATCAACGGTTCAGATCACACCTTGATCTGACGGCTGTGATTAAATCGTGATTTCGATGGTTATGTTTCTTGCCTCTCCAAGTCACGATTCATGAAATTCCGAAATGGAGTTGGATCAACGGTCTAGATCACACCTTGATCTGACAGCTGCGATTAAATCGCGATTTCGCATATCGCGATTTCGATGGTTATGTTTCTTGCCTCTCCAAGTCGTGATAGGCGAAGCTCCGAGATGGAGCTGGATCAACGGTCAAGAACAAACCTCGATCTGACTGCTAAGATGGTTTCACAATTTCGCATATCGTGAATTTGAGAGGTTAGGAAACCCCGCTCCTTTGACTTTCCAGTCAACGACATGATGATCTTTCACCACATGTCTTTCCTTAAGATGGACGGTTCTCCTTCTTTCAACATTTTGTGAGCCCACTTCTCCTTGCACTTTAATGAGCATGCAGGTTCTCCCTGATCCAACAATGGTTGAGTCTGGCGCTCAGATATGACGCCTGAGATCTGTCCTCCTCTTTTGCATGTTCTTCTTTTCTACTAACAGATCTTACGGTCCTCCTTGTTTCGGGAATTTTGAATGGGATCCAACGATCAGAAATGTTTCTCCTCCGGAGCTTACTTTGTTCCGCTTACTCTGATTTTTCCATTGATGATCTGCCAACAATCCTCTGCACTATCTCTTCTGAGCTTATTCGAATCTTCTCTGCAGTGTCTTCTCATAAAGCCCATCTATTACATACTTTATGTACTCATGCCATCTTCATTGTTGTACTTGCCATCAATGACAAGCATACAAGCATGCGCTGTCTATTAAATATTTGCCAACACCTTGATGATCTCTCCTTTGTTCTGTGAGTTAGGGTTGCCTTTGCCATACTTTTCTTGTGGTGTATTTTCAAACTCGAACTCCCACGTACTTCGCTACTTGAATTTATTTTCGATTTTGACTGCATATCGACAAGCAACTCCTAGTGAGAAGATGTCCAATAAATCCATCTATGTTTGGATGTACATGTGCATACCACTGTGATATTTCAAAACTAGGTGTCACTTAGAGTCTTTGATATCCAACATTGAATGCAAGGTATGAAATATGTTAGTGTACTTTGACACTATCTAGTCTCTTTTCTGATGCAAAGTCCTCCATCTCATGTATTGGTCATCATAGCTTCCGATAGGGTAGAACTCCTTCTTTAGGGAATCTAGAAAGGTCGTCCAAGTGGGTTCTCTCCTGAATGGTGTAGATTCATATACAATGTATCTCTCCCAGTAACCTTCCCACCAAGCTTTGACATGGGGAAGGGATTTAAGGAGCGTGAAGGTGATCTTTTCACTGTCAATTTTTTTTTGGACAGAGTAATAACCTTATAGAAAATTCAACCATTTTTCTAGAGCATCTGCATCTATATTGCCTTCAAATAAGGGGATATCAAAATTGACTTGTACCTTGAAGGGTGTCACACCTACGAAATGTCTTCTTGTCAAAGATGCCTCAATTGCCACCATCTGTAGTCTTCGAAGGATTTGAGCGAAGTTGTCCATCATCTTGTTCCTATTTCGCACGAGGGCTCCCTTGAGAAACACATTGAAAGGATATCTTGCTCTGTCATCGCTCTTTTCTTCTTCCATGGGAGGTCACTCGGGCTAGCGAGAGAGGTAGAGGTTGTCCTCGAGCAAAACTAGCAGGAGACCCAACTCTCTATACTCTGACCTCATTGGGGACCTGCTATGAGAAATGACAAAGAGCATACTGCTCTAATACCAATGATCCAGATTATTTGGAGAACGACATGAAGAAAAAAATATAACAGAGATATAACAATGAAATACAAAAAAATATAGCAGAGAACACAGAAATACAATGAAACCCAACTTCTATTAATGAATAAGATAGAAAAACACTATAGAACAAAAACTGACAGAATGGGGTAGCTTATCTCTGAAAAGAAAGAGATGTTGGTTAGACTTCATTCACAAGAAGATTTACATCACACTCTACTCCATGTTTAAAGGGCCTCCTTCACCTCAATTATATTTGAGAGAGTGAGAGGAGAACAATTCATTAATAAGTTGAGTTGTTAAACATTATCGATTCATTTGGGTCATTTAGTTCAGTAACAACATGTTTCATATACCTTTCCCTGTCAATCCTGATCTGATTCATTTTACCATTAAAAGGGAGCCATAAATGAGACTAATCAATAGCAAAGTATCCATTCAACATAGTTGACCAATCCCAACTTAAAAATATGTCATAGTTGTCAGGTATGTCTACTACTATTATATCAATAGTTTGAAGAACTTTTGGATTAGCAGACATCCTGATCAAGACTTTTTTTCAATTCCAAAATCACTTTAACTCTAGTTCTGTATAACTAAATAATTTGAATGACAAATGGTTCAGGTTTGATATTAAGCTTTTCACATACCTTTAGGGGCATGACATTAGATGAGGCTCTTGAGTCTACCATGCAGTTATGGACATTCCTATTAAATATTTCAAAAATAATGAGGAAAGGTGGGGTGGCAGACCTGGATCTATGTCCGTTTAGGGACACATTCATCTCTACTTGACTTTTAGATGTATTTTTATTTCTAGAAGAACTTACCTTGGTTTTTCCCTTCTTAGTTCCATCGTTATTTTATTTTGTGCCAGAGGAAGCTTTCCCTTGTAGAGTTTTAATAATTTTTTCTTAAATTTGTGGGATCTTCATAAGATCAAACAAGGAAATATTAGCTTTAGTCTTCTTCAGATCTTCTATGAAATCATATGAGGAGAAGGGGAAGGCTCACAAGGCCTGATCTCCACTAGATCTGATTCACAGTGACCGCATGGGTCCATTCCCACATCCATCCATCAACAATGAAAGGTATGTGCTTACATTTTTGGATGATTACTCACATTATACTTGGGTATTTTTTCTCAGATAGAAGTATGAGGTCTTTGAGCATCTCAAATATTTCAAAGCACTTGTTGAGAGTCAATCAGGGAGAAAGCTCAAAGTCCTTCGTTCAACTAATGGGGGGGAGTATGTAAACATATATGTTCAAAATCTTTGTCTTGAGGCTGGGATACAATTGTAACACACAAGACCATATACTCCGCAATAGAATGGGTTGTTGAGAGAAAAAATAGATCTCTCAAAGAGATGGCCAGTTTCATGCTACATGCAAAGGTACTTCCTCCCAAGCTTTCGATTGAGGCACTTAACTATGCCAATCACATTCAAAACAGATCTCCTCATAGATCTGTTAAATACATGACTCCTTTCAAGGCTTGGAGCAACAACAAATTTGAAGTCACCCACTTTTGTATCTTTGGATCATGCACATTGGCCCACGTTCCCTCTGAGAAGACGAAAGCATCATATCCATAGAGCCACCCATGCATCTTTGTAGGTTATTCTGATGTTGTGAAGGGATATAGATTACTTGATCCCTCTATAGACCATCTCATCATTGAGCTCAATGTCAATTTCGAGGAAATTCCCTCGCATGCTCCCCATGAGCCACATGCAGAGGCTTTTGTACTTCCACCAATTATGGATGACGATTCCACACATTCGGATCACACCATAGATTTGAGTTTCAATACATATTCAAAGGATTCATATGATACATATGCATAGACATAGCATTCAGATGAAGAGTTAGTACATGCAGATGAGGAGCCAGAGCAGATGCCCAAGTGGGAACAATCCAAACTTTAGGATGCAGAAGACCTTGTTGGGGATCCAACGGATCCAAGGAGGAACATATCTCAGTTTGAGGATCCTCCTCATGTACTCACTGCCACTGAACCCACAATTCCCTTGCATTGTTATATGGTTCAGTCTTTAGACCCACAGACCTATAGAGAGGTTGCACAGAACCCCTTCTGGGAAGAAACCATGCAAGAGGAGTACAAATCTCTCCTCAAAAACCAGACTTGGGATCTAGTTCCGCTTCCTTCAGACATGAAGCTTGTTAGATGCATATGGGTCTATAGGACCAAAAAGGCAGTGAACGAGCAAGTGAGAAGATAAAAGGAAAGATTGGTTTCCAAGGGATTTCGACAGATCCACGGGATCGTATGATAAGACATTTGTCCCAGTAGAAAAGTTGGATTTCATCAGTTTGGCCCTTGCCATTAGAGTAGCTAGGGGATGGGAAGTACATCAGATGGACATGAAGAATGTTTTTCTTCATGGAGATCTCTTAGAGGAGATTTATATGGAGAAGCCACATGGATTCATACATAATTCATCTTTAGTGTGCCGACTCAAAAATTCGCTCTATGGACTCAAGTAGGCACCTAGAGAATGGTACGCAAAGATGGACTCCTACTTGCTCTCCAAGAATTTTTTCATATGAAAATCCGATCCCATTGTCTACATGTTGAGGACCATGACTCACTTCTAATCATAGTCTTGTATGTAGATGATATTTTGATCACCAACAACTCAGTTTCAATGATTGTTGCGGTCAAGGGCATTCTTCATGACAAGTTTTCGATGACAGACATGGGTCCATTCCATTTCTTTCTTAGTCTTGAGATTAGCTAGGATGCTTCAGGCATCAAGAAATCTCAAGCTAAGTATACTCGAGATCTCATAGAGAGATTCCACATGACAGATTACAAGTATACACCTACACCCTTCCTATCTGAAGTTAGACTTGAGGATGGTCTGGATACACCAGTGGTAGAAAACACCTTGTATCGACAACTTGTGGGGAGTCTTTTGTATCTCACCCACACCGGAACATATCTATCATATATAGTAGGGGCAGTCTCCAGGTACATGCAGAAGCTGCATGAGTTACACTGGAAGGCTAGCAAGCACATCCTCAGATACATCTAGGGCACCACCAGTTATGGGATCCATTATGCAATAGGTTGCAAGTTGGATCTCATAGGCTTCATCGATTCTGACTGGGATGGAAATGGCACCGATCGCAACTCCACCTCCGAGTACATGTTGAGTTTGGGATCCGTCCCAATCTGTTGGTTGAGAAAAAAGTAGTCAGCTATTTCTATATCTCTAGTGGAGGCCTAGTACATGGGAGCGGTCAACATCACCATTCAGGCACTGTGGCTACATAACTTCCTCATCGAGTTCAACATTCATTTCCACAGTCTAACTGTGATCTAGTGTGACAACCATCGTACACTCAAATTGTGTTGAGATCCAGTACAAAGACATCAGATAAAACATATCGAGATCCATATGCATTTTATCAGGGAGTTGCTTCATGACAGGGTCATCAATTTGTAGTACTACCCTTTTTCCAAGCAAACTATTGACATCTTCACCAAGACTTTCACTAGGTAAAAATTCCAAAGTTTGAGCAATTGTCTTGGAGTGAAGGACATGGTTTCCTAACAATTGTTTTTCTCTTCTTTTGATACATTGTATTTTTATTTTTTTGTGGGGGGGGGGGTTCCCATGAGGTTTTACCTCTTTCCTCACTTTACTTCAATGTTCATTAGTCGCATTGTTCATGGGTACCTAACATGGCCTCTGTTGTCGAGACCCATTCATTATGTATACTCCCTAGTAGTGTTTAGGGGGGGTATTGGAGATATTACACACACCTAGGATTTTCCTTTCATTTTATTTTCCTAAGTTTATTGTCTATGTTGAGGGTCTCTTAGTCTGATATATTCTCCCCTCATTCAGGATACTCTCCCCTAGACAAGGGTGTCACATACCCTCCAATCAATCTTCAATTACCTTTCAGTTAGACTAGTTGAGTGAAGTGTTACATGTCAACCTTGGATTTATCACCAAGTGTTGCATGCTAACTTCAGGATCATCACCATGAATGCACATTTTCATTGGATCATCACTAGTAAAGCGCATTCCACATGTGTGAGTGATCTACTCCTCATTTCACTTTGGTTTAGCTAGTTAACTAACGATCGTATGGCCAGTTAACTAGGACTAGGTGGCGGTTGACTCTAGTGACTACCAGTTTGTGTCACATCTCTCTAGAACACTTCTAATGTGCATCAACATGGCTACTATGGCAAGTTAGTTGTGTCACACAGAGTATATCACTTGTATTGTAATATTCTCTTACTCAGATAATAGAAATTCTTTCATTCTTTTCTCCAATTTTTGTCTTCTCTCTTCATCCACCATTGCAAGTTGTGTATGTTTTATTGTTAGCTAGATCTTATGTGCAAGTATCTCAAAAACTCTACATTTTGTTCTTAGTGTACGTTAACCATCATCATCATATTATTATTATTTTTATATTTTATTTATATAATTTTATAAAAGAATAGTCTCAGAGTAAGATTTAAAATTACTTTTAATTGATTAATTTTTTAATTTTGTTTTTATTTATTTATTTGTTTTTATTAAGATACAGGAAAATAAATTAATTACCCAAAATATAAAGATATTTAGTAAGGTTTACTCTTACTAAATATCTTTAAGTGGCATGATTTTATCTTTAAGTGACATGATTTTATTTGAATATATTGATAAATTTACAACTATTCAAAGTTAATAATCAATATATAACTCTTCATCAATACGGATTTGTGAAAATTTTACTAAAAAAAATAATAATAAAAATTATTAAAAAGATAAACATTAAATAATAATAAAAATATTAAATATGTTGATTTTTATCAACAAATGACAAGTATAAAATGCCATTTTCATCGAGCGCTCTGCAACCTAGGTTTAGGGTTTAGGTCGCATGGTCACAATCTTTGCCCCGCTGGGGCTCATGACTCTGACGGAGGGAGGGCTGAATGACACCTCTTACAGCCAGGCCACAACGAATGGAAGCTTGGGAGAAGGATCAAAACGACCCACCTTCAAGCCGCCTCCAGATCAACGCTCAAAGCTCCTGACGAAAAGAACCTTCAAGGATCGGGAGATGGATATTAACCCATAAAATGCGGCCACACCTGCTACTGCATCAATACCATGGCTACTGGGCAAATGCATCCCACAAGCACCACAGGCCCCGAAATACATTATTATCTCACCACGCATAGAGGAACAAAAGTAATATATGAGAGACTACGCTCTAGTAGGAAAATTCCTAGGGCTCTGGCCTTCAGAACGGGACCTGATCAAGTGGATACAACACTGGTGGAAGCCAAAAGGACACTATGAACTGCAACTGGGATCCAAGTGCTTCTTCACAATCATTCTGCATAACCTCAAGGACCGCAACCACATTTTTGATGGAGGGCCTTATTTCTACAACTCAGCAGGACTCTTCTTAAGATTCTGGACCGAGAAGTTCAGTTCTGAAAAGGAAGATTTTGTGCATGCACCAGTATGGATCAGACTATACTCCCTTCCCTAGGAATTCTGGCTGGAAGAGGTTCTGGAAAGTATAGGTAACACCATCAGAATCTATGTTAAGTCTTCAGAGGCCACAAAGCAGAGGCGATACACTTTCTATGCGTGCATCTGCATATACCATAATCCTAATCCTAGAATACCATGATGAAGACTGGATCCAAACCATCGACTATGAACACATCCTGTTCAGATGCAGGAAATGTCATGAGCACAGACATCTCTTCAGAGAATTCCCCCTCAATGCTGCACACAAAGAGGGGAACCCAGAGGTTGGCAAAGACAAGGAAAGCTTTGCTCAACCAGCAGGGAGGAGAAGACAAGGAGGACAAAAGAAACTAGCCCAAGTAAGTAAAGATCCATCCACTAGTAATAAATATGCAATACTATAGGATCAACCAGAGAATCCATCAGTCCCCCAAAACCCCAACGATTTCCAAGCGGAAAACACTCCCCAACACTTGATCCCAGGGAGCAAACAACCAATACAGGAGAAGGATCCAGATAACTCATCTCTAGACCCCGCTGTCACCCAGCAAGACCATTTGGAGGTAGAGGATGGGGATGCCGAAATTGAGCTAGAAGAGCAAGAATTAGCTTGGGTGGACCTGGAGCATTTCGAACACGCCTATAGACACCAAAAACTGTACACCATACCTCAGGATCAATTATGGAAAGTGCACAAGGTTTTCCTTAACTCTTCAGCTATATCCATAGCTTGATCCAGCAAGGGTCTGGGCATACAGGGTAATTAGTCAAAGAGCTAGAGAAAAACTCAGAAAGACGTAAAGAAGAGAGGAAGGAAGTCGACAAACAAGCTCATACAAGAAATAGGTCACTTCATGGTGAACTCCGATCAAATCCACCTTATCTCGGGCAACTTTCCCCCTCTCTCCACCCCCTCGTCCTCATGAAGATCATCTTCTGGAATATAAGAGGCCACAATGGACGTAGCAAGCAAAAAATGCTACGAGATTTGATCTCTGCAGAAAAACTGGATATAATGTTACTTCAGGAAACAAAATGCACCACTGAAGACATTGACAGGATACTCCCCCACTGCTGGAAGCAAGGGGAAGCAGTTTCTACCGTGGCGACAGGTACAGCTGGAGGATTAGCTATCCTCTGGAACACCAACACAATGATCATGGAAAACTTTATCACTACCAAATGGTCCATCACTGCAGACTATAGGCTCATTGGTTCCAACAAACTTGGACACCTCACTAATGTCTACGAGCCGGCTATCCCCAGGGATAAGCAAGCCTTTCTCAAGAACCTAGAGTATCTTTCCACCCTAATTGGGAACAATAGATGGATCATCGGCAGAGACTAAAATCTCATACACAACCTGGATGAAAAAAAATGGGGATCAAGACGCCTGGATCAGGATTCCAGTGACTTCAATAGCCTCATTGATAACATCAACCTCATTGACCTGGAAACCATCAATGGCGTTCACACTTGGAAAAACAGAAGAACCGAAATACATCAAATCGTTTGCAGGCTAGATCATTTTCTCATCTCTGATTCCCTCATGTTGGAAGGGATAGCTCTGAAAGCAAGCATTCTAGATTTCCATGGCTCAGATCATTGGCCCATTCAACTATGGTTGGAGGTGCCAGCCACTCCATGGAAAAAACCCTTCAGGTTTGAACAGTTTTGGCTCAACCACCCAGATTTCCAAACAAAGATCCATGATTGGTGGAGGGAGGCAGAGGTCCCCCATGGCTCCAATATGTACAGATTTCAGCAAAGGATAAAGAACCTCAAGCAAAGACTTAGACTTTGGAACAAGCAAACCTTCGGCAACATTTTCGACTTCCAAAAGCAACTGTCAAAACAAATGAGCACGATTCAAAACCAGATCCGGCTTCAAGGGCTAATGGACGAGCTTAAAACCCAGGAAGCATTATTAAATCAACAGCTGGAGGCCAGAAAAGTCCAAGAAGAGATTCTATGGAAACAAAAATCTCGCATCCAGTGGCTCAAGGAGGGGGACCGAAACACCAAATTCTTTCACAGAACCACTATTCACCACCGACACACCAATAGAATTACGCAATTAACCTCCACCAACGACCAACCTATCCACTTCCATGAATATCTGGAGAAGACACTGATAGACTATTACAAAGATCTCCTCACGCAACCCCTCCCAGATAGATCTGAGGCCATAGCCAAGGTCATGCAGCATGTGCCCTCCCTAGTTAATCCGGAGCAAAACTCAGCCCTTCTCTGGCCCATTACTATTGAGGAGGTGGATCAAGTGCTCCAGGACACCCCCAAAGGAAAGGCTCCAGGTCCAGATGGCTTCACCAGTAATTTTTTTCACCATTGTTGGCCGATTATCAGGGTAGAGGTGTGGGAAATCATTGAAGACTCTCGATCTTCAGGACAAGTCCTTCAGGCTCTCAATGCGACTTTCCTCACCCTCATCCCCAAAGATTGGCAGGCCTTCCACCCTAAGCATTTCAGGCCCATCGCACTTTGCAACGTCATATACAAACTCCTAACCAAAGTGATTGCCCGAAGACTCAATCCCATCTTACCAACGATCATCTCTCTGAAGCAATTGGGCTATGTTGAAGGCAGACAAATCCTGGACAACGTCATCCTAGCCCATGAAGTGATTCACTCTTTGCAGAAGACCAGAATGCCAGGTATGTTACTTAAACTAGACCTCTCTAAAGCCTTTGATAAGTTAAGCTAGGACTATATGCATGAAATGGTTCTTGCCTTTGGCTTCGACAAACTCTGGGTGGATTGGATTCTAAATCTAACCTCCTCGGCTTTTTTTTCCATCCTTATCAATGGAGTTCCCTCTCGTCCTTTATCCCCATCCAGAGGAATCAGACAAGGAGACCCTCTTTCCTCTTTCCTCTTCATCATCATGGCCGAGGGTCTCAGTTGCTCCATTCACGCAGCCATAGCAAGCAACCTACTGATAGGTCTACCTTTGCATGGTATCTCCCCCTTGGTCTTGCATAGCCAATTTGTGGACGACACTCTAATGATGGGTACCCCTATAGCACGAGAAGCTCACTCTATCCTCTCAATCCTTCAAACCTTCTCTGAAGCCTTAGGACTGGAATGTAACAAAGACAAATCTCAGATCTTCTTCTTTAATACACCTGCTCCGATTCAACGCCATATCTCTGATATCTTGGGCTTCAATCGAAGCTCCCTTCCGTCCAAATACCTTGGCATCCCCTTGATTGATAACACCCTTAGAAACACCTCTTGGGAACATCTCCTCTCCTCCTTTTCCAAGAGGTTGTCTTCCTGGACCTACAGAGCCCTAAACCTCCCTAGTCGCCTCATTCTTCTTCAAGCCATACTTCAAGCCCTTCCCATCTATACCTTCTCGGCGCTTGTTGCCCCAAAGTTTGTCCTCACAACCATAAAAATATTACAGAGGAACTTCCTCTAGAAAGGCCTCAACACAGGGAAGAAAATAGCGCTGATCAGCTGGGATAAACTCTGCCAACCCAAAGCTTAGGGAGGCCTTGGGCTAAGGGACCCCTCTATCATGAATAAAGTCCTTAGCGCCAAGATCTGGTGGCGATGGTTAAAAAATCCCAAGGATCTCTGGGCCAGGCTCTGGAGAAGGAAATATGCACTCGATATGGCAGAGAAGAACCTAATACAATGGAATGGGGATAACCTAGGTTCCTTAATCTGGGCAACAACTAAGCAAAATAGACATCTGGTAACAAATCATGCTTTCTGGGAAATTCGAAATGGGAAAATAACCCTCTTCTGGAAAGATTCCTGGCAACAATGGCCAACTCTAGACCATGAGGATTGGGCTGAGAATATCAGCATCCAAGATACACACGCGGGCCTGACAAAAGTCGCTAATTACTGGCAAGACAATCCAACATAGGACACCTGGCGATGCTGGCACTTAAATAGGGAGCACCTGAACCTAGAGGCGCACGTGGACCTAAGACCCTGGCAGGAAGAAATGGCCAAAAGAAAAATCCCCAAACTTAYAGGAGAGGATATCYTACGATGGGGATRCTCWCCAYGGGKCAYATTYARCATASRAGAGGCCTATKYCATCAAAACWCACTCARACCCTYTACYSACAGGGAAGGTTTGGAGCAAAATCTGGGGCCTTAAACACTGGCCAAAAATTACTCTCTTCCTCTGGCTCATCACCCATTCGAGCATTCTCACCTGGGATAACCTCTCAAAAAGAGGATTTGTTGGCCCATCTATTTGCATGCTCTATGGAGAAGAAACTGAGACCATGAATCATCTCCTCGACACTTTCCCCTACACTGCTCAAGTCTGGGATCAAAGTGCGTTAATCATGCGCACCTCGGATTGCAAAAGAGACAACATCATTGACACTATCTCGGAATGGAGAGACCAAGTGTTTCAATCTCCCCTTCTAAACCGTATTTGGCAACTTCTTATAGGCTTCATTCTCTGGAAGGTGTGGAAGGAAAGAAATAGAAGGCTCTTCCAGAATTTCCCCCTCCCGTGGCACCACTGTTGGAACCAATGTTGCCTCAACATTTTGGAAACTATCAGCCTTCAGCATTGGAATGAAAAAGATCTGATCAACACTCCCACAGAACTTTTGATCCTCCAGTACTGGANCGGCTTCATCAAGCTCAATTTTGATGGGGCCTCCAAAGGCAACCTAGGAACAGCGGGATATGGAGTGGTCTTCCGCAACCACCATGGACACCTCCTTCTCATTAATGCAGGCTCCCTTGGTCACACTACGAACAATGCAGCGGAACTTTTGGGGCTCACCAGAGGACTGCAATTATCCATTGAGAATAGCTTCACCAAGTTGATTGTAGAAGGCGACTCCCAAATCATTATCAGTCTCTTCAGCAAAATCTTAAATGGAGTGGACCCGGAAAGAATCTCACTCAGCTGGAGACTCTCACATGGGCTAAAGACTATAGTGGATCTTTTACAACCCAATCAGGCCTTTATACCTTCACACATCAAGCGAAAGGTGAACCAAGTAGCGAACGAACTGGCTAATTTGGGAACTAATCCAGATCTCCTGTGCAAAACATCCCTCAACCCTGCACACCCTATTCTCCAGCAATGCATTCGTAAGGCTGCGACAGTGGACAAACCCCCAGATGGGGTGTTAGTGCAGGCCACATGGCAGGATAAGGAGGCGAGTACAGGCCAGTGTGGTAGGGGACCATGTGCCAAGCTCGTGCCAAGACCCACCGCCTAATCCATGCATTTATTCACCTCTACGATGTTCGTTGCACCATTAACGCTGGTGTGCCTGACTCCCATTGCTATCTCCTCCATGGCTTCTCTGTTTGCAGGCGATATTAACCCCCGCATGTGTCCCGACCCTCTTATCCCTCAGCCGCCCAGACCTGGCTTACTATGTTTTCCTTTCTTCATGGTGCTCATTGCCTTCGGACTTCTCCAGGCTCTCCACATCCATCCGAGACTCTCCTCTCAGTTTTGCCTTCTCTGCGAGCTTATAATGTCATGTCAAAGAGGGAGGTCGAAGAGAGGATCTCCTTGGCATCCTCCTCGGCCTCGAGTTTCTGTTTCTCCCCCTGGCTCACCCTCTACGTACTCCTCACAACCCTTGCAGACCGAGCTGGAACCTCTTGCCTCCTCCACCCTGCTTGCCTCCCAGTTTGAAGGTCTAGTCATCACCAACAGCTTGTTGGGATCTCTCTCACGATTTCCTGTAGCTCCGGCGAATTCCCTCGTCAGCGGGCCTTCTATTGCACCGGTCGCCTGCCCCTCCTGCCCACCCTTGGAGGTGCCACCATTTCTTCAGAATGCCCAACACAGGTCACACTCTTCCACCGACTCCATCCCCGACTCGCAGTTGCAGGATAGCCTGGCCATCCTCTATGGGCTGGTTTTTGAGCTCCGGCAAGGATTGGAGGACCTTCATTTCCGCCTACAGCTTTTGGATGGGAAAACCTCGGCTCTCCTTCAGATCCTTTCCACCTTCCAGGGGGCTTTCCACTCCACTCCAGAAACAGCGGTAGCATCAAAGCTGCCCCATGCAGAGGCCGTTGACAGGAATGAACAAGTGCAACAGCCAGAAGGTGGTGACTTGGTGCAGGCCACGCACGGAGACATGGAGGCTGTGGAAGCTATGGGCGTCCACGCACAAAATCCATCCAGAGTCACTCTGCCAGCTGCCAACCTGGAAGGGGGCAACTTGGATGCTGATATGCAAATGGAAGGGAAAGGGACGCCTGTCGAAGAGGAACCTTGGGATGCGGCATACCAAGCCACCTGGCCAGGTTATTTGCCAAGTGTCTGACCCCTCTGGGGATCTTTTCTTTTCACTAGTTTATTTTCTTAGTTCTAGCCTAGTCAGATTAGCTCTGTTTCTCTAAGACTGTTAGATTGTATAATGCTAGACTTAGTCAACTAGCTGAACTAATTTCCCCATTCTTGAGGCAGTTCGGTAACTACAACACGGTTGTTTTCAAGCATCTGTAACTCTGGTCTGAATTTTGAAGACTCTTTATATATAAAATCTCTTACTTAAAAAAAACAAAAAAAACAAATGACAAGTATGATTTTGGATATCATGTAAGACAATATATTTAATCACAACATTCTACATTTGAATAATTTTTAGTATACTTTTTAAAAAATTTGTTTTCACTTTCAAAATGTTATTATTATTAAATTTGAATAAAAATTATTTTAATTCTTATTTAAAAAAAATAAAATAATAGACATTCCTTTATTGATCTTTATCTTCATTTTTCATCAATGAAATGGCATGGAATATGTTTTCTTTTCCCACCATCATTTGGAAAACAAACAACACCACACAATAAGTTTGAAATTATAATTTATTAAACATAAGCTTCAAGAGAAGTAAATTGAAATTATAATTTAGTAAATATAAGCTTCAAGAGAAGTAAAGTGATGGAATATGTTTTCTTTTCCAACCATCATTTGGAAAACAAACAACACTACGCAATAAGTTTGAAATTATAATTTACTAAACATAAGCTTCAAGAAAAGTAAATTGAAATTATAATTTAGTAAATATAAGCTTCAAGAGAAGAAGTAAAGTGAGGGAAATTCATAAATTTGTTTCTTTGAATTTTTATAATAGATCATCTCTTTGAAAAAATCATTTCATTTAGATGGTAGAGATTGCTATTGTCTTTAAAAAAAAAAATATTGAATTTTCTCAAATTTACAACAATTTTGTAAGTCTTGAATTTTCAATGTATTTTTTAGGCCTTTTCCATACAATTTTGATGATATTGATGATTTGTGGCTATCTTATATAGCCAATCCTTCCTACACATAGATCAATGTGTAGTTCCCAAACCTACTTTTGCAATTCTAGGACTTTCAAGAACACATTTTGTCTACCATATGGAAGTTCATTTGCCATGAGCCCCACAAATCCTTTAACCCTTGCATGTACAAGCGAGTTTGTTAATTCTACCTCGTGGTTAATCTCTCCAAGGATATTAATGAATTTGCTTACATTCATGTTGGGGGTAAGGTATTAAGGAAGTTAGTTAGGAACATCAACCTACCTACACTTGTTTTAGGTGCCAAAGCATAGACTATAGAATTAGGGATTGCCCCTTCTCTGCTAAGGTTGATTCCATAGAAGCTTTGTTGACCAAATCTCCCAGGCCCTGAGTTTAAAAGGCCTTGAGATTTTTTGATTGAAATGGTTGGGTCCAAGTGGTTAAAAAATAAATAAAGCACCATCTACACCAATGGTGCCCCCAGCTAAGAACTTGACAATTTGAGGATGTCTCCTTCCAAACTTGTGGTCTCAATCGCAAGGAAATAGCTTATTCGCTCCTCTTAGGTTTCTTTCTCCCGAGGAAGGGTGGCATAGGGCCTTGTACTTCCTTTGATTTTGAACCCTCAAGGTAATGAATAGGATGAGGAATTACAACGAAAAACCAAGAAGGGTAGTATGGACTCATGGATGTTGTCTACTATCATTGATTGGAGTATTATTTCTCCAAACTCCTATAATGAATTATTATGTATGGGGCCGAGGAGATGGATTTTCTTATTGAAGGTTCTATATTAAGTGTGCATCACGAAATTTCCATAGTCTTATATACCTTATTAGGAAGACCATGCTTTGGAGAATTCATTCATTGATCTTAGACATAGACCTCCTCCTTCTGTATAAAGCGAAAGTTGTAAATTTTGTTAAGCACACCATCTAGCAAAGTGCTACTATTTATGATTCTAACCATGAAATTTTTTAAGGGAGATTAGTTACCCTTATCTCGCCAAAACTTGTTGCACATGTATTTGATCATGGGTTGGACCCTTTGCAATGAGTGGTGTGGTTGTTGATTAAACTAGATGATTAAGTGCTTGGCCTGGACAATATTTATGCCCTAATGATACAAATGAGACAATGCTCATCTGGGACTAGTTCCTTGAGGACCTTTTGAGAGTTGATTTTTTTAATTTTGTGGGTATTTCAATAATGTCCAAATCTATGATGATAAAGAGGGTTTGAATCAATTCAAAATTCCTCCATGGGATAGAATGAACTTAAGGTTAAGCTTGGTTTGTATTACCAAAATAAGTTTTGAAGGCATGAATAGTTTGACTTAAAATTTCCTTTGTCAAATTTTCCAAAAGGTATAGAGAGAGTTTTGAAAAGGATCAATAGAGCCATGCTATTAAAGAATAATGTTTTTTTCTTTGACTACAAAGGGGGCAGAGCAATGCAAGTGTTGAGGGAATTTACCATCTCTAATAATCAACTCATTGTTCTCTCCATCATATGGGGCACCACTAAGATGAGAATGAGAAAAACAAGATATCTCCTTAATGTTTCTCACCTATGGGCTTATTAGAGGCATTCCTCTATGTGAGTCAAATGTGAATCAACTAATCAATGGCCATTTTGTAGGCGATTATTTTCTTACTCTCTTGGGGAAAAAGAAACCATAAACAATACAATGGAATGCCTCTATATCTTTAATATTGCCTCTAGTTGAAAGTTTTAAATGGATAAACTCAATGTTATAGGAAAAGTCGAGATGAATCCCCAAAATGTTTGGCCAACATGGGTTGGTCTTGGGTGCAACTAGATCATGTCTTTAGGTTCATAGGGATCCCCTTCACCCTTTAGACATCTCCAAAGAAGCTTTGGAAAGTTGTTTTCCAAAGGATTTCCAAGGTGGATAACTCGGTTCCAAATATGTACCAAGGTCCTTGCTACCATGCATCTCTATTATTCGTCATGTTGGGTCCATTATATTTTGGCCTATCAAAGGCTTGAAAACATCCTTTGGACTTATTCTAGGCTAGTGCTAATGGTAAGAAAGGCTTCTACTAAATTAGTTGGAGCAAACACAAGCTCTATGTGCTAACTAGGTTATAAAGGCTATCAAGGGCAAGGAGGGTTGGAAGGCATTGCTTCAAAATTGTGCCTCCCAAAGGAGATCCTTTGGAGAAATAAAGCTAGAGCAATGTCAATTTGCAAGCCTTTCTTCTCACCCCTGCTTGGGTGAAGATTAGGGGACTTTTGTAACCCAAAGTATTTGGAAAGAAAGGGAGGTTATGAAGCCCAAATTGACTTGGAAAAGTAACTCATTGAGAACTAACATGTCATTCAATGAGCATTGTATATGGTGATCCCTTGTTGTGCAATATAATTGAAATCCCTCGGTTAACTCTACTTGTCATTATCACAGTGGTTGATATTTTTATGTGCAAACTAGATATTGGAATAGATGGCCTGCATTGAAGGTTGAATTCAATTTAGCCAACATGGACAAGTTGATTTTGGACCAGGTCAAAGGCCTCATCATGGATTATTTATTTCTCAATCTTGGTTTGAAAGCCTCGTTAGTGGTAAGACTAGTGATGACACTCCACCAAAGGGTTCTAGAAATGTCATCTTGGAGATGGTTATTGTAGTGCCCCCACTATTAACCCATATAAATACCATCAAAATAAATCGTGCATCAAGATTTATCATGTAGCTAACATCATTTTTAAAACATGAATGCAGCTCAATTAACATTCACACAATATCATATAATTTCTTAAAACTCAGAGTATACACATAACAAATAAAACCCATAATTAAAAAAATGAAACAGAGATAATTTTTTTTTTTATCTTTTATCAACAATTGTGCAACTAGATGCAGAGGATGGACGTTCCACCCAACCGTAGATTTGTTTCTCCAAATCTCAGTGTTAAATAACCCCAGAGTTGGGGCTGTGAATCCACAATAGAGGGTGTCTCTATTGTCCACTCATAGCCTAATATTACCCACAACAAATGGATTTTCCTATAGCTATACCAATCCTCCAACTCGATTCCCCTCAACCTACACAACCCAAGGAATGGGATCCCCCTTCTCTACATGCAATCCCTGAGGCCTTCCCAGTTCTCTCTAGGGGTCCAACATAGATTGGCTAGGAATCTCCCTTATTGGGGACTCTAAGGACTTACAACTGAAAAAGGTAAAGTTCACAACAACAAGCTTACATGTTGGTGGGGTAATCTCTTACACAAAATCTCACTCTATAATCCTAGCAACATGCTCTTTCATGAATTTACAACTCCAACAAGTTGCCACACATGTCCACCCTCTTACTGTACCAAAAACTACATATAAAAACTATCTACCATACACATTCAAATTTTCCTTTTTCCCATGCATGTTGACTCTCACATTCCCCAATGTTGATTGTACTTAGCCCCATGCTCTCAATAACTATGTGAAGTGACTTTTCACACCAACCCTCTTACATGTGTTTAATGATTGGGGCTTTGATACACTCAAAAGGTTAGAAGGTTCATACACAATAATAATTTTAGAAAGTGGGTTGGGATTAATACACATGAATAATTCCTCCTTGGACCCCCTCTTAGACCTTCCCCTCTCTTATGGAAACTTAGCCCCCATTATCCATCTATTTCTATATGCATCTAGTGTTGCATTTTATATTATTACGATATACAATGTTTACATATTACATAGTCAAGCATGCGACCATACATTGTATTTACATTATACATCACTAAATTGGGGATTAAAAATGGGGATGCTACAGTTATTGTTGGTTATACAGATGGCATGAATTGAATTTCCAACATAATAAATCCTGGAAGATTCCTTCCAAGTAGAAGACCTGGTTGTTTTGGAGTCAAATTATATGGAAGCCATTGATCAAACCTAAGATGGAATTCTTGCAAACAATAATATTTGGAAGTGTCTCAACCCAAGGGCCCCTTCTGAAACAAGAATGACATTGTTAAGAACTTTTTCTATTTTTTTATTTTATGTTAATTCATTGTAGGAATATTTTATGTTAATTCATTGTAGGAATTGTGGGCTTGTAGTCTTTGTATCCAACTTCTCCCTACCAACATTTCTTAGACATCTAAGAGTGGTGGGCCTGTTTTTCTTTGTAGCCAACTTTATATTATTGAACATAGCAACAAGTTTACTTGATAGATGGTGCTCTAACTTGTGCCAAATTTCATTTGCAGATTCAGGTTTAGGTTAGAAAGCTAGAGCTAGAGCTAGTGCATCTAAGAAGATTGCTTAAGGTTTTTTTGGGGGGAGGCTCCATGAACCATGAGCCAAGTCCCTCCAAATGCTCACTCTCATCCTAGCTTGGCCCAATTCCATAGGTCTAAAAGATGCTCTAACACATGGTGAGCCATCTTACACATGAATGTAGGAAACACCGCAATTGGCCTCCTCCCCCTTAGCCAAAAAATGACGATTTCCCTCAACTAGGATTAGCCATTTCAAATGTGGAGAAGTAGTCTTAGCAACAAAGAAATGACAATTAAATCCTACCCCCTGCCCCCACTTGTTATGAAGATCCTTCCATTGAAGCATGGGGCCCAATCACCTATGACAAGGATAATCTGCCACTTGATTTCAAGCTTTATTACAATGAGATTTCCTTGATTTTGGTGCTATGTTTATGTTGCTATTGTATTATGGCCCTTGGGAATGGCCTTTATAAATTTGTGTTTGTAACCTTAAGTCTAAGAAAAATACTTGACTCTTCCAACTTCATAACATGTGGAGGTTTCCCATAGAGACTAAGAAGGCCTTTTTTGTCTGGTTTATGATGCTTTAAGGCTTGGTATTGGGAAAAATATTTGTCCAACTAGGCATATCACAACCCAAAAATGTTCTATGAGACAAAATGGGAAGTCTCCTAGTAGTTGTGTCTTAGAAAATCATCCTGCCAAGTGGAAAGATCTTTTGGGCCATTGAATTTATCGCAATGTGGCAACTTCTTTAGATAAAAGTCCTCTACTAAATTTGGAAGAAAGAAATGAATCATTTTTTAGTAAGGCACAAACCTAATTTTTTTCTTTGTATGTCAATTTCTTGATTTGTGTAAATCTTCACTTGTAGAATATTGTCCAAGTCCAGAAGGTTGAAATGGAAGTGTTGGACCTATGTAGCAAGAAATCCCCTAATTAGTCTCTCACCCCTTTTGCTCATTCTAGGAAATCCTAGTTCTTAGAAGCAAGGCATCTCCATTGGGCTAGTTGGGTGTTCGAGAGAGAAGGAAACTGGTAGAATGATGTCGCATTTAGCCTACCCTACCCCAATAACACAATGACAAGTCCATTCTCTTTAAAGATCCCAACAATCGTTCCATAATCAAGGGAGTACATAAAAATTCATTATCTTTGACAATTTTAGCATTTCTTGTGAGTGGATCCAAGAAGTGTAGGTGAGATCCATGACCCCATTATATCAAAGATTCACAGTTCATTTTATGAAGAGTTGGTCAGGTTAATCAAGAAAGTAGTATTGTGAGGTGTTGGGTTGGAATTCAAGTGGAATTGTGCAACTAGGACGCGGCATGGCATGAACAAGGGAAAAAAATTCAAGTCTTTGAATAACTCAGATTTTGTCAAAGCATCCGATTCAGGAGTTGAGAACCCGGGAAGAATCCTATTTAAAGGAAGGCTCGTCTTTGGCAATACAAATCTCTCTATTTGTCTCAACCTTATGTCTATTTTAGGGAAATTTACTTTGTTTGTGTCTGAACAAGGTGGGCAAGTGGCCAAAAAGGAAAAGAGGATTTTGGTCTGCAAATGTCTACTTCAGCCTATTTTGAGTTGGCACACATCCATATGACTAGTATTAGGTAATTGGAACTTAACCAAAATTTCCATTGTTAGACATAGAGGGTACTTAATGTCCTTTTTTCCTTCTAGGTTGCGAATTTATAAGTGTCCTCCCCCTTTCCCCTTTGAATCTTAAGTTGGTTGGAAGGTCCATGAGTAAATCCATGGTTTGGCCTTCTCTAGGTGTTTTTAGCTATTAGATTACTATAGAGCATTCCCTATGTTGAACCCCACCCCAACTCATTTATGTTAGGAAGTTATTTTCCTTAGCCTTTTAACACCTTCCCAATGATGACATGGCAATTTAGTGGTGGCCCAATTTCTCTTATTTATACTATGACCCAAGTTTGGTTAAAGTTTTAGACACTCATTCATTCACTATAGTAATTTGATTAAAATGAAAAAACTTAAGAAAAACATGAAAACGGATCATTTGTGTACGAAGAGAGTGTATATGGTTTAATAGATAATAGTAACTTAGTAACCCAACTCATTTATGTTAGGAAGTTGTTTTCTTAGACTTTTAACACCTTCCCAATGATGACATGGCAATTTAGTGGTGCCCCCACTCTCTCATATTTATCTAATTACTTTATTTTTAGTTGATGACTCAATTTTTTGGGACATGTTATTTTAAGGATTTTAAGTAAACTTTATATAAAAATGTATTGAAAATCAATTTTAACTAATTATGACAAACATTTGTCCACTCACTACTAAATTATGTTATAGTGAAATGTATTTAAATGAAAAAGTTTAAGGAGAACACGAAAGTCACTACAAAATTATATTATAGTGAAATATATACAAATGACAAAGTTTAAGGAGAACATGAAAGTAGATTATATGTGTATACAAATTATGACCTTCTAATATTATAAGTTCAATTCTTACTTCATGGCTATATCTAGTTATCGTAATAATTAGTGAAAATAAAACCTAGTCAATATATTAGGTGATTTGTATAAAATTTGAAGATTAATCAAAGGTGAGAAACACCCTCATTATTAATCTTGACATTATTGAGCCATGTAAAAAAATCATAAACCTTTAAGAAAACATGCACTAGGCTTGAATTCTGAGTACATGGGTCATGATTCTTGATATGGGTACATGGGTCGTGAGTTCCTATTTATATCTTGGTATCCCTTTAACTACCTCATTAAACTAAATGTGTAAAACTACACACTTCACATCATTAATTCAAATCATTAAAATAACAAACTTCAAAAAAATATGAAATATGAGTTCATAATATACTTATGCAAATGATAACTTGTAACTCTATCTCTAAATGCTTCCATGGTTGCATCAAAGTGTGAAAGCAATTCATAAAATAAAACCATTGTCCTATAAAAATGACCAATGTGTAATGAAGCAAAGTGAACTTCGGCGGGTGGGCAGCGAAACGGAACGGGAGGATTTCGGCGTGGAAATGTCCACTTCAACCTAGCTGAGCTGGCACATGTGCGTATGATTAGGATTAGGTCATTGGCAGTTGTTAAACCTGGCGGATATTTATTGTCCCCTCTGTCTTTTTGGTCGCCAATTTATATGTGTACTTCCTCTTTTCCTTTCCCTTTTAAATATTAAGTTGGTTGGAAGGTCTACCAGGATATCCATGGTTTGAATGTTATGTTAGTTGGGGTCCACCAGGAAATCTATGGTTTGAATGTTATGTTAATTGGGGGTCCATGATGAAATTCATGGTTTGAATGTTATGTTAGTTGGAGGGTGTACGATGAAATCCATGGTTTGAATGTTATGTTAGTTGGAAGGTTCAAGATGGAATCCATGGTTTGGCCTTTTTCTAGATGTTTTTAACCAATGTTTTAGTATAGGACATTTCTTTTACCCAACCCCACTCCAACTCATTTATGTTACAAAGTTGTTTTCCTTACCATTTTAACATCTTTCCAATAATGATATGACAATTTAACATGTTTTATTTATTTTTTCTTTAATTGAAGATTCATTGGGACATGTCATTTTAAGAATTTTTGAATGTTATGTTAGTTGGAGGGTCCATGAAATCCATGGTTTGAATGTTATGTTAGTTGGAGGGTTCATGATGAAATCCATGGTTTGAATATTATGTTAGTTGGAAGGTCCATGATGAAATCCATGGTGTGGTTTTTTCTAAGTGTTTTTAGCCAATGTTTTAGTATAGGACATTCCCTTTACCCAACCCCACTCCAACTCATTTATGTTACAAAGTTGTTTTCCTTAGCATTTTAACATCTTTCCAATAATGATATGACAACTTAACATGTCTTACTTTTTAATGATATGACAACTTAACATTTCTTATTTTTTTTTCTTTAATTGAAGATTTATTGGGACATGTCATTTTAAGAATTTTTGAGTAAACCTTACATAAAATGTTTTGATTATTCAATTATAATGAAATTGATTAAAATAACAAAGTTTAAAGAGAATATGAAAAGTAGGTAACATGTGCACATAGATTGTGACCTTCTAAATTATAAGTTTAACTTTTACTTTTAAATGTTTTATGATTATTTTTGGGCATTTAGAGAGTCGATCAAAATGGAACCTAGTCAAAATATTAGACGAACTCTATGAAATTTGAACATTAATTAAATGTGAGAAACTCCTTGCACCTCACCACTAGTCCCAACATATTGAGTCGTCTAAAAAAGTTATAGACTTTTAAGAGAGCATGCAATAGGTTTAGATTTTTAATATGGGTACATGGATCTTAAACTTCCTATGTTGTAAGTTCGATGCTTACTTCTTGGGGCAGTCAAGGTACCAAGTAAACTCTGTGAAATTTGTATCTTCACTAAAGAGAGGAGAAGAGTTCCCTTTATGAGCATAAATGAGCATGAGGAAGGACCCTAGTAGATCCGTATGAGTGATGTTGGCTTAATATTGGTATAAATCACCTCCAGAGCTTTTCTGTTTGAGCTATGGGGAGTCGGGATTTGGATTGCTTACCCTCCCCTTGCTTGATGGATGAATAAAGAGAGTGATTATGGCTAGACAGAGTTTTATTCGGGGTGATGATAGTTTTGGCTGGAATAAAGAGGGGAGAAACTCTAGAATCACTCTCACTCACCGGTCCAAATTATTAAAATGAGAAACTTAAAAAAAAAACATGGAAATAACTTGAATTTATAATATACTTAGGTGAACCATAACTTCCAAAAGTTAAAAGTATAACTCCAACCTCTAAATACTTTCATAACTACTTCAATATGTCCAAACAATTCATAAAATTAAAACATTGTCATTTACAAGAGTTTATCAAATTTGTTATTTACAAAAGTTTCAAATTTAAACTTTTAACCAAAAATACAAAATTCATCACTTTCCGTCAAACTACAAATTTAATCATTTAACTAAAAATAGAAAATTCATCACTTCCCACAAGTAACCCCAATACCAAAAATACAAAATTCATCACTTCCCTCAAGCTACAAATTTCAACATTTGAATAAAAAATATAAAAGTCATCACTTCCCACAACTAACCCCAACACCAAGCCAATTGGACTCACTCAGAACCCATCCAAAAGTTGTGAAAGAGGTGATTAGTCCATTAAAGACCTCACTCAGAACCCATCCAAAAGTTGTGAAAAAGGTGATTAGTCCATTAAAGACCAAGTCCCCATCTTGTACCAAGCCAATTGGGCCCATTCAGAACCCAACCAAGAGTTGTGAAAGAGGTGATTAGTCCATTAAAGGCAAAGTCCCCATCTCGTACCAAGCCAATTGGGCCCATTCAGAACCCATCCCAAGAGTTGTGAAGGAGGTGATTAGTCCATTAAAGGCAAAGTCCCCATCTTGTTGGATAGCAGTGGACGTGGACTGAACGACTTCAAGTCTAAAAGAAAGATTTAGCTTAAACCTTCATGTCGTTAACTAAATGTTAAAAGGTATCTTCATCAATATGTAATTTAAGGTGGGGAGAAAATTAAAAGTGGCCTTGTTTAAATATTAAAAAATAAATGGTCAGTGACTTAAATTTAATATAGTTTTGGTTACGTTGAGTATGGTAGACAATGTGATTATGTCTTTCACAATCTTTTTGTAAAGAAATTATTTAAAATATTAATAAGTTAATATCTTTTTAGAAAATAAGTTATAATTATTGTTTTATTATGAGTAATTTAATAAATAGATAAATTTAATTTTTTTAATTTATTTTTAAAATGAAATAAAGCTTTATTTTAATATATGTTTTTTTTTTTACAATTTTTTAAAATAAGTTAATAAATTTGAAAACAAAATTTTATAATTAAATTTTTTCTTTTTACAAAATTTTTAAACAAAAATTTTGATTAAAAAAAATAAATCTATCTCCTTATTAATATATTATGTTTTATAAAACTTATATATTTAAAAAAAATATGTTTTTAAAAAAATTTAACCTTTTATAAATTGTCTCATGTTTATTAATAATTTTAACATTAAAAAAATTATATTATGTTATTGTTCTATTATGATCGATGATAATGATAATGATGATTAATGTCTATTGAGATCATAAATGGTCTATCAGACCTTAAGAAAGGTAAGAGATTAGAAGCGTTAAGAAAAGTGTTCCAAGATCACCATGGTTTTGATGACTTAGAAGGTAAGGAAGGTCGGTATTGTGACAAATATTTGAAATTGTGATTTAATTTGGGTATACTCATGGCACTCTAAGAGAAAGCGTTTTTCATCGTCATCTTCAATCCTCTGAGTGTCACAAAGATGACAAATTATTCAGTCCCATGGTGTTTTGGTAATTGTCCAACGCACAATTTCACTATGTACCTTGTGAAAGTTTGTTCTTATTTTAGCAATGTTGATTTTCTTCTTTACGCTAGTCAAAACAGAGAGATATTTTTTATCTTTTGTATTAGGGCTGGCCACGTCCTTATAGTATCTTATTTTTATTTTATTCTCTAATTCTTTATTGCATCACATATTCTCCTTAAATTTAGATGTAATACTATTTTTAATATTAGCAGTATTATGCAGAATGACTTCTTCCTCTATTCCCCAGTGATTTAGCCAAGACCTGACGTCTTTATGCCAATCTCGCTTGAATCATTGGTGGTTTTCACTGGATTTAGAAACAATTTTGGGGAGACCCTTGTCATCCATGTTGTTTATCTAGTTCTTGTACATTAAGTACATAATCATAATTGTATTCTTATTGGGGGAATGGTTTGCTTTTATGAGGAGGATACGATATGGTGTATTCCCTTTAATTTTGAGATTATAAATTATATTTATTGTTAAATTATTTATGTAAAGTGTTTTGCAAGTCTTGAAAAATTACTCACAATTATAGATTGGAACTCAAATTACTCACAACTTGAATGGACCTAATGATTAATAACATATGTTTCCTCCTAAAAATTTAATTTTTTTTATTAATAATTTTAACATGTTTTAAAAGAAATT
>JASDQU010735873.1:140802-187369 GCA_032191745.1 Picea mariana | reverse complement strand
TATATATATATATATATATATATATATATATATATATATATATATATATATATATATATATATATATATAGATTATTGGGTATGTTTAAAAATAAAAATTATCTTTTAAATAAATTTGTATATTATTTTATTTTTTGTTATTCATTATTATTGGGTATGTTTAAAAATTATAAATTATCTTGTAAATAAATCTCTATATTATTTTAATTTTTGTTTTAAAATTATTACGTATTTATCATATTTGATAAAGATATTACAAATGTTTTATAGTCAATTCTCTTTAACTCTAAATTAATTCTGTTTAACTCTAAATAATTTTAATTTTTGTTTTAAAATTATTACGTATTTATCATATTTGATAAAGATATTACAAATGTTTTATAGTCAATTCTCTTTAACTCTAAATTAATTCTGTTTAACTCTAAATTAAGTAGAAAAATTATAACTTGTTTTCGAAATTGAATTTTTAAATATGTTAAACAATAATTTATCTAGTATTATATTGGCTACAAGTGTGACATGATTTTGATTAGAGATTTTTTCATGTTATTCTTGTCTGCATTAGGATGAAAAATAATATTAAAAGAAATTAATAATTCATTTGCATGAGTTATGAGACAAAGGATGGAGGAGGAGCTGACATTTTTGTGTCTGATGTTATTGAATGATAGTGTTGTGCTCTAGTTTTACATCATTGCAGTACATTCACTATGTTATTGCATTCAACGTTGCCTAGACTACTCTTTAACTATATTGTCAATCTATGGATCTTTATTCTTATAAATCTAACCATTGAACCAAGTTGCGTTGATGCTTTACTAAATCATTTATTTGTCACACAAAACATAGAATATGCCATTCCTATAATAGCTTTGTGTTGATCAAATATTTATTTCTTTCTCAATCCAGCTCACTCAACCCATTGGCATTTGCAAAAATGTTGAAGACGCACGATATGATAGTACTTAAGCCAAATCATTATTGCATTTGTTATAGGAAAGTCCCTTTCAACAACAAGTTTTATGAGATGATCAATATCACCGTATATAAGTAGTCAATCATATTTCTAATAATACTAATGAAAGCTAGTAAGACTAATGATGAAATTGTTTTGCATAGCTTACAAGATAAACTGTGATGGATATGTACTTAAGATCCATTTAAACCTCCATTTTTTCAAGCTCTGACAAGATGCCAAGGACTCTACTATCTCGATTAAAAAACAATAATGTTATAAACTATTGAATGTAGAATTTTTTTAGTTTATAACACTTGAAAACTTACATTTTATTTTTTTGAAATATGGTTGTTAAAGGTTGTAAGATTTATGTTCAATACCAACCATTTTAGCTAAAACAATCAAAGCAAAGCCTTACCTTCTCACCAACAAGATTTCAAGAAAAAATATTTTATTTAGATATTATAAACTATCTTTAATAGTCTATAGCAACTATAGGTTTAATATTTGTATTACTTGTCTTTTGTTAAAATATACTTTTAACTCCATGATGTTTGATATGTGTAAAACAGATTTTCAATGCTTTTTTTTCCATACTTGCATGTATGGTTTCAATGTGTACCTTTGAAAGAGGACATGAATAAACTGTGCTTTTATATTTGAATTTGCACATGTTATATAAATGAGAGGTCGTGAAGTTATGCTTGAGGTTTTGAAGGTCTTTTAAGTACCTTTTGCAATGCACTGTGATGTAAACAAATTATATTCTTAATATAATTGAGCAAATTTTTCATTTGGAAAAAAAACTGATCTCAAATGACTTGTGCATTTTCCCATTTTATTTTGATCGTGTCAAAAAGTTCAATCTTGACTAGAAACAAATAATTCTTATTTTATAACCAGATATAATGTCATAATTGTTATTCATCTAATATATGTCTTATAACTGGATTCTAATGTTTTGTTTATTCAAATCCATTTTCTTATAAATATTTTTTAATTTGTATTCCTACCTTTCAATATTTCAATATTGGTTACAAATCAACTTTTCTAATATTTTGTTTATTGAAATCCATTTTCTTATAAATGTTTTTTCGTTTGTATTCCTACCTTTCAATATTTGTTGCAAATCAACTTTTCTCAAATGTATATGGCGTAAAATTATTCTCGATTTAGAAGATAATATTTATAAAATTCTTCATTTCATATTTAAAGAGGTTATTTTTTTCCAAGAAAAAAATTACTCGAAATTATATTATATATATAATTCTTTTACACAGCAAGCCCTGTCGGGTTGTTTACCAGAAATACAATGAGTAGAAACCTCGCCAAAGTTAATAACAGAATGTTATTTCATATCAGATCGAGATTGGGAGCAGTCCATCGCTGTTATATGCCTGTTGTCGCCAAATAGACAGTGATATAAACTCAGCGAGAGAGGGAGCACCGATAGCAATAAAACAAACACACAGATGGAGCAGTCGCTATACCAAGAGAGCAAAGAAGAATTCAGAACGCTCGCCCAACACTTTCGAACAGATTTATGTTGGTGATGGGGCTTTCAAGACCATTTTCGCAATGGTAGATAGATAGTCTCCCCACCTCCCCGCTGAGGGCTCTTTTAGAGAGAGCATCCGCCTCCTTGTTAAATGTTCTAGAAAATTGCTGGAACTTGATATTCTTGAAAAGCTTTGTGAGAAACTTCGTTTTGTCCTTCCAGCCTTCAATATGGACTGAATGGAGCTTGCACTTATTGTTGATCCAGTCTATAATGATGCGCGAGTCTCCAAGAACTAGAAGGTGATCTAGCGACCATTGAGAGGCAAGAGCGAGGGTTGTCCATAATCCCAACAGTTCTGCTTTAGTATTCGAGCCCTCCCCACAGGTTATGAACCATTTTGTAATTCTCTTTTGATGTGTTTTGAAGAAACCACCTGCTCCACAACATAGGCCAGTAGATGCAGCAGCTCCGTCGAAGCACGCCAGTGTGTATCCATCGGTCAGTGAGATCTCGCAACTCTTGGGAGCAAATGTCTTGAACGAAGAGGGTTGCCACTGGAAGGAGGCCCAAACTCTGTGAGCTACCGCCTGTATAGAAGGAGGGTGGCCTTCGAAGATCACTTTATTCCTTTCTTTCCAAATCTGCCAGCTAATGTGAACAGCTAGGCTCGGGGGGGGCGACTTTTGAGTGATCCAATCACTAAGGCAGGCCGTGAACGTAGGACCTCTCCAATCCACAGGTTGGGAGAGAAACTTGGTCGAAAGCAGCCAAACCTCCTTTGTAAAAGGACAATGGAACAAGAGATGGTGCACATCTTCAGCATCCAGTTTACATAAAGGGAAAATGCCAGAACCCTCCCAGCGTCTATGTCTGAGAGCCTCCCAGGTAAGAATTTTCCTTTTGCCCGTCAGCCAGGAAAAAAGCTTTAATTTAAGTGGGATCTGCCAATTCCAAATTTGTCTAAACCAAGAGTAATCAACCTCAATTCTCATCTGTTGCAAGTAGGCATTATAGATATTTTTGACAGTGAGGGAGCCCGTGGCATCACCCCTAGCCCAAAGCAATATATCAGGTTGATCGGTGAGAGTGATCCCGGCTCCTTTGAGGGCTGTTGTGAATCTGCTCCATTCTATAGCCAGCAGATCTTCAAGAGACAAGGATGCACTGCCCATCCAGTCGTCCAGGAGGGAGGAGGCAGCGGTCGATCTCTTAATTTGTGCCATAAAATTGCAATCCAGCGCCTCCAGCCGCGCGCACAACAATGGTGTGAGGATTGATTGGTCTCCCAGACCAAGAATCTTATCACGGCCAATGTGAATTTTGGTTCCAGTACCTGGCTTCCACCTTAGCCAGTGGAGAATGACCTGGGAGGACGCGACCATTCCTTTCCAGTATGAAGATGCCCAAGGCTGAATAAGAGTCGGCTTTCTAATCCAGTCAAATATGGAGAGGGTACCCAAATATTTGGCTTTGATAAGATGGCTCCATATACTATTAACGGTGAGTGCTCTCCAAAAGGAGCTAGCCAGAAGTGCTGAATTGAAATAGGAGAGAAGCTTTATCCCCCAGCCCCCTGCGTTTCGAGGCTTGGACAGCTCTTGCCAATTGCAAAGATGAAATCGGCGCTTGCAAGCTTGGTCATTCCATAAGAAGTTGAAGGTTAGCCTCTGGAGGATCAATGTAATCTTAGCTAGTATCCGCTCCAACGACATCCAGTACACCGCTAAGCCTTCCAAAACCGACTTGACCAGGATATAGAGACCCCCAATCGACAGCCACTTATTACACCAGAAGTCGATTTTTTTTTGGAAAAGTGCCACTAGCCATTGTCAGTCACAAGGTGAGGAAGATCCCAGTTTGAGATGGTAACCAAGGTAGGTGAAACCTTCACTTAGATTAATAAAAGGAAGGGGGATGATGTCTTTTAAGTGCTGCAGTTCAGTTTCAATGATGCCCCAATAGTGTACTGTAGATTTTGTGAAATTTAGAGACAGTCCCGAAGCTAGACAGAACAGCTGCAACGTTTCCATTATGACTAACCATTCATCCGGTTCAGCTCTCAAGAGAATAAGCACATCATCACAAAACATGAGGTGAACTAGCTTGAAGTAATTAGTGAAGTTAATGCCCACGAGGTGTTGATCCTCAACTCTTTTGGCAAGAAGGATGTTGAGTCCTTGCATAATCAGGATGAAAATGAAGGGTGAAAGAGGGCATCTTGACGGAGGCCCCTTTCACTCTTGAAAAAACTAGTTGGCTCTCCATTGATTAAAACACCAATATTTGCATTTGAGACGCAAGAAAGTATCCAATGGCTGAACTTTTCTCCAAAGCCCACAGAAAATAGTATTAATCTTAGGAACTCCCAGTCGATGTTGTCGAAAGCTTTTTGGATATCTAGTTTCAAGACAAGCACTTTTATATTTTTAATTTTGATGCTATGTATGCATTCGTGGGCCGTTGCAATTGCGTCTTGAATCCTTCGGCCTTTCAAAAAACCAAGCTGCTCAGCTGTAATACATCTTTGAAGGAAAGGATTTATTCTATTAGAAATCACTTTGGAAATAATCTTGTAAACAAGATTGCAAAGAGATATTGGCCGGAAGTCGCTGAAGGCCAGAGATTGATGCTGCTTCGGGATTAAGACCAAAAAGGTGGAATTGATGCTCCCAATAACCTTACCTTTGATTCGCGAATCTTCTACCATCTGGAGAAGGTCCTCTCCCACTAGGTCAAAGAAGTGGAGAAAAAACTCAGACGTCCAGCCGTCTGGCCCAGGGCTTCGTTCCTTCTTGAGCTTTTGAAGAATGTTTTTGATCTCCGGCAGGGTAACAGGAGCATAGAGGGAGACGGCTTCCTCTTCTGTAACCATCGAGGGAAATAGACCGGCCGTGTAACACTTCTCCTGTAGGTTAAGACTGTTCTATGCACTGTAAAGGTGTTTGAAGTAGTCGACCGCTTCTGCCTTTATCGCCTCCTGTCCACGTATGACTTCCCCCCCTGTATTTTTTATGGACCAGATTCTCTTTTTAAGTCTATTATAACTTGCTACCTTATGAAAATACTTTGTGTTGGAGTCTCCATTTTTAAGCCAAGTTGCTCTGCTTCGGAGCCGCCACGCTTTTTCATGAGATGAGAGAATCAAATTTCTATTTGATTCCAGCGAGCGTAGTCTGTCAGCCTCCTCGGGAGTTAAAACGGTTATGGACGACTTTTTGATGGCTTGTTTAATCCCACTCTCCAGCGTGTCCAGGCGGGCCTGTTCCTCTTTTTTTTTTTGTGTAGCCACGATTTGGTGGAGGCCTTCAATGCTTTCAATTTCCATGCAAGTCGGCACTGTGCATTAGTTTCCAAATTAAAACAAGGGTCGCTCCAAACTGTATTGACCAATACATTGAAGTCTGTCTCAAAGTTCCAGTTATGGTTATACTTGAAGGGGGTCGAGCAATTCCGATCTGAAGGTCGCAGCTGTATTTTAAAGAGGTTATTTGGTTTTAAAAATTGATAGTAGTATAGATTCAGTGAAGGCACTTTTTTTTTTAATGTCATTCTCTCTACAATTTAATAAAACAAAATCGTTTTAGGTTTTAAACCACAAATAAAACCACAATTTTTGTTTTTATACAACAATCCATCCTCAAAATTAATACATTTAAAATTTATTTATTATGCATTATGAATCAATTTTATATTTATAATTGGAATCGGAAAGCAACCTGAATCCAAATCCTTGTGCTTATTTAAAAATTGTTTAATCTATCAAAATCGATCTCTTTTAATCGTTTGTATAAATTTAAATTTCGACAATGCAATATAATTCTACCAAAAAAAAACTTTTTCAATATTTTTCAGTTTATAATTCTAAATAATTTTCAAACATCTAGATTTTGTGTTTTTATGGTTTTTATTGATTTAAATTAAAAATATCGATAGATTTAAGTTTGTTAATTTTTTTAAATAGTAATGTCAATTTTCTTATTTGTATATTATTTTTCAACTTAAAAAAAAACAAAAACAAAAACAAACAATATTAAATAGTTTTACTACATATATAAGGTATTATATATACTAAATTCATTTTATTACAATTGATCAATTATGTTCAAATTTTTTTATCAATTATATTCAGAAAGTACAAGTTAACTTTTAATTTTCTATGTATTGTATTAGCTTAGAAAGTTTTGGATCTATCATGTGTTGAGAGGGATCAAGTTCCTCGAGTTGAAAATTTTTATTTTTGTAATATCCCTAATCCAAACCCCAATTGTAAATGAAAATGTAAATGTACATATAAGTTGGTGAGATGTTGGCACTAAATTTTGGTTTAGTTTTGCATGCACATGAGTAGTGTGCGAGGATTGTTTTCCAAAGAAAGAGAGTGCACATTCCACAGTGTTGCACGCACTTGAGTAAATGCACGTGGATTGTGCATCAAGGGAAGGGTGTGCACATTCCATAGTGTTGTGTGCACCTGAGTAAGTGTGCAAGGATTACTTTGAAGTGTACATTGGATCGAGTTTTATATATATGTATATGTATTTGAGGCTGGAGAGCCTATGTGTGGTTATTGGGCTGGTGAGTCAGGATGCAAAAAGGGCAGTGCGCCTATCCTTGTAAAATGTAATCACACTCAAATTATTAATAAAATCACATTGTTGCGCGTAGATCAATCAGACGAAAAGAGAGGGGGGGCTAAACTCCACTGAAAAGGGAAAAGGGGGGCTTAAGTCCAAGGGAATATTTTACTAATATTTCTGAAAAGTATAATTTATGGATATTTATTTATCCTAAGTTCTCGAGGGATGGAAACTAGTCACCAAGTGACTAAATATAATTCTAAAGGTGATGTGTCAAGTTATGACCATGCAAATATATGGCTGAACCTTAGTGTATTTTGGGGGATTCACTCACTTTTCTTGAGGGGTCGGACCATCTGAATGGGTGTTGACTCTAAAATTTTCTCATAACTTTGTTTTCAATATACTATACTTAGAAAGTTTTCATCTCCTATAATACTTGTCTTGCCTACGGAGCAATAGAATCACAACAAGCACAATCCCTTTTCATCCTATAAGCATACCTTTGTCCATCAATATCCATACTTAGTTTCTTTTTGGAACTACGGAAGCAAAGTTTCTTTGTTTTCTTTTAAATATCACCTTTCTTCGTCCATCGATTTCAATTACTTAATTTCCTTTTAAGAATCCCTTTGCGACCGCGGAAGCATATATTCTTATCTTCACCAAATCTCTTTTCTATTTTCTTCATCCGCACGATGATTGGTAATTAGAAACTTTTTATAGATTATTCATTATAATTGCCGAAGTGGAGATTACATCCTTCAAAATTTCAATATTCATTCTTCCGCTTCGCCGAAATTTTTTTCCCATGTCACTATAATCAAAGAAACATTTAATTTTTGGCTCGTGTGAAGTTAATATATCAGGATCGTTATTAATCTAGTGAGTTCTTCGATGTTAGCTTCATAAATTCAAATTTAATTCATATAAGTTCTCCCTCGAAACAAAATCTCCAATTAACTTAAACAGGGAAAAGATTATTCCATAATCACAGGAATCATCTCCATGATGTGATAATCACAGAAGAAGATGGTGGAAGGAAGAGAAAGTTTCTATGGTGACACACTGAACACATTTGCACGAGAAAATTCAAAGAATCATTGGTCCAAAGTCTACAAGAAATATTCTTCAGAAAGGAACGATAATCCCGTATGGACGTTCGAGATAGTTCGATCAGGTTGAGTTCCAGAAGTATTTGACACAAAGGATTTAGTGATATGGTGTAATGATAACTTCGAGAAAGACCAGAGGATTATCAAAAAGATCCGTATTATTTTGAGAACGACATGAAGGCAAAAATATAACAGAGATATAACAATGAAATACACACAAATATAGCAGAGAACACAAAAATATAGTGAAACCCAACTTCTATTAATGAATAAGATAGAAAAACACTATAGAACACAAACTACCAAAATGGAGTAGCTTATTTCTGAAAAGAAAGAGATGTTGGCTACACTTCAGTCACACGAAGCTTTACATCACACTCCACTGCATGCTTAAAGGGCCTCCTTCACCTCAATTACATATGAGAGAGTGAGAGGAGAACAATTCCCATGATGCATGTGAGATAAATTAATCTAAGTTTAAAAATTTCCATAGGCATGTAAAACACTAGGAATTCCTGGGTGGTCACCCATCCCAATACAAATCTAGCCCGAGTGCGCTTAACTACGGAGTTCTAATGGAATCTCGTGCATTAAGGCTATGTTGTAGGAATGTACATAAGACCACTAGGAAATCATTACATGATGACTGTAATTAAAAAATGAAGATGGTATTACATTCCATTCCCTATCAAAAGGGTGAATATCATGGTTTATCAAAACCATAGGCTCAAAATGTTGATTCAGTGGAAAAGATGGTTGGCCACTGAGATCCACCTGGATCATTCCTCTCCCCTTAGGAAGCAATGGTCCCCATTGTGTCAAGTTCCCTCGGGAGATGGGGAAACTTCTGCTGAATCTAAATCTTGGTGAATCACTTTCCTTGTTGAAGTAGATGTCTTGCTTGTACTTTTCATGTGGAAGGATGTCATGAACCTGTTGGATCCGTTCAACAGATCTGGCTGCATGCCTTGGTCTGAGTGTGGGAGGACTATGTTGGTGAAGATGCAATAAGAAGAGCTATATCAATGGGGGTTGATGGTTGGAACCCAAAGCACACCTGAAAAGGGTCATGGCCAATAGAGCTATGTTGAACATATGGAAGACTCTCATTCTCTCTATGCTCCTCTACAATCTCATCGACCTACTTCTGCTGGATAGAAACATCTTGGGCCAAGGCTATAGTGGTCACAGTGACCTCCTATTCACCATTGGACTGGATCGTGAAGAGGGAAAATTTTGTGGTCTGAGATATTACATTGCAACATTGTTTTTCTGAGAGAAATGGAGTGGGAGTAGTCATATCTACCTCTGGTACCATGTAGAGTTGACCTCCCAGAGTAATAATGACACTATGGGATCGAGACTCATAGATAGTGTGATGTTTCCACGTATATGGTTGTCCTTAAAGAACATCACAAACTTCAAGTGGGGCAACATCACACACTACCTCATCCTTGAAGGGCTTGATGCCATAGGACAAGCGACACTGTGGGCTGACATAGATGTCTCATCCTCGGCTTAACCATCCAATGGTGTATGGTTGGGGGTCTGGCATCATTTGCAGCTTCAATCTCTTGACAACCTCGACTGATATTAGGTTCTTCTGACTCCCATTGTCAACAATAAAATGAAGTGGGGTCCCCTTTACACACATCTACGATTGAAAGAGGTGCTCTCCCTCCTCAAGCTCCTCTAGTTCTTCTAGTTGTATTGTTGTGGCCACAATGATAGCAGTGGGTTCTGCATCAATGATATGTTTCCCTTTATTGTGCTCTGAATCAAAGTATGATTCAAGTTTTGATTCTTTTTCTTTGAGCTCAGCCACCAATGATTGTTTCGAGCGACATTCATCGGTGTTGTGCCAAGGGATTTTGTGACACTCAGACCACTTTTTTGTGTCTTTATTAAACTTCTTGTTACCTTTCTTTTCCTACATCTTGGACTGGCTCTCTTGAGGTTGGCCTTCCTTGATGATCTATCCTTTGTTCTGTGAGTTAGGGTTTCCTTTTCCATACTTTTCTTGTGGTGTATATTCAAACTTGAACTCGCACATACTTCACTGCTTGAATTTCTTTTCGATTTTGACTGCATATCGACAAGCAACTCCTAGTGAGAAGAAGCCCAAGAAATCCATCTATGTTTGGATGTACATGTGCATACCACTGTGATATTTCAAAACTAGGTGTCACTTAGAGTCTTTGATATCCAACATTGAGCGCAACGTATGTAATATGTTAGTGTACTCCGACACTATATAGTCTCTTTTCTGACGCAGAGTCGTCCATCTCATGTATTGGTCATCATAGCTTCTGACAGGGTAGAACTCCTTCTTTAGGGAATCTAGAAAGGTCGCCCAAGTGGGTTCTCTCTTGAATGGTGTAGATTCATATACGGTGTATCTCTCCGAGTAACCTTCCCACCAAGCTCTGACATGGGGAAGGGATTTAAGGAGCGTGAAGGTGATCTTTTCACCGTCAAATTGTTTTTGGACAGAGTAATAACCTTATAGAAAATTCAACCATTTTTCTAGAGCATCTGCATCTATCTTGCCTTCAAATAAGGGGATATCAAAATTGACTTGTACCTTGAAGGGTGTCGCACCTCCGAAATGTGTCGCACCTCCCTCGAAAAATACATTGAAAGGATCTCTTGCTCTGTCATCTCTCTTTTCTTCTTCCATGGGAGGTCACTCGGGCTAGCGAGAGAGGTAGAGGTTATCCTCGAGCGAAACTAGCATGAGACCCAACTCTCTATACTCTGACCTCATCGGGGACCTGCTATGAGAAATGAAAAAGAGCATACTGCTCTAATACCACTGATCCAGATTATTTGGAGAACGACATGAAGAAAAAAATATAACAGAGATATAACAATGAAATACACAAAAATATAGCAGAGAACACATAAATACAATGAAACCCAACTTCTATTAATGAATAAGATAGAAAAACACTATAGAACACAAACTGACAGAATGGGGTATCTTATCTCTGAAAAGAAAGAGATGTTGGTTACACTTCATTCACAAGAAGATTTACATCACACTCTATTCCATGCTTAAAGGGCCTCCTTCACCTCAATTATATTTGAGAGAGTGAGAGGAGAACAATTCCCTTGATGCATGTGGTATAAATCAATCTAAGTTTATAAAACTCCATAGGCATGTAAAACACTAGGACTTCTTGGGTGGTCACCCACTCCAGTACTACTTTAGCTCGAGCGTGCTTAACTACGTAGTTCTAATGGGATTCGGTGCATTAACACAACGCTGTAGGCATGTACATAAGACCACTATAAAATCCTTGCATGATGTCTGTAATTAAAAAATGAAGATGGTATTACATTCCATTCCCTATCAAAAGGGTGAATATCATGGTTTATCAAAACCATAGGCTCGAAATGTTGATTCAGTGGAAAAGGTGGTTGGCCACCGAGATTCACCTGGATCACAAAATGAATGGGTGCTCGTCAATTTCTTTTGGGACGCCTACTTGCAATCAAACACTCAAATTTCAAGCCATGAATTTCAAGGTCTCCATATTTCAAAGCAATTTAATCTTATGACATATCCATTTTATAATTGGTATCTAGATTTATGGAAGCAAAGAGCAATGTACCACTTCTATGAAGTTTATAACTCTTTCCTTTATGTTTTCAAAATATTAATGTTTGGGGAAAATACTTCAAGATTGTCATTAGAAACGACATCATTTTTAAATCAAAGGGGAGAATTTGAATACGGTGAAGATTACAACATCATCATAATATATTTCTCTCGTGTAGCACCTATTTATCTCCCAATTTATGTATTTGATAAAATGTTCATAATAGAAGTTTGTAGACAGTACAAATTTTGGGCAAATTTCTTTGTTGAAAGAAAGAAAAAACAAATTATTCAATTACCATGGAAGGTTGGTGATATTATAGTAAAGAATGCCTCGAAGATTGATGAGTGTGTTGTTCAATTTGACCCTTATAAGTTAAAGGTGGTTGACTACGTGAAATGGTTTCACCCACAACAACTTTTTATGAATCATAAAATTTCCACTGGTTTTAGTGTCTCGTTTATTAACACATACATATATGAGGAGGAAGAAAATGAAGGAAATAATTCTAAAAAAAAACTAGTTTTGGAGTTGGAAACTATTATAAGTACAAACAAGGCATATAAACAACACGGAAAGGTCATAAGTGAAAAGGGTTCTAAATCTCAAATTTCATCTCAAAAAAGCAACACACCAAAATGGCATACCTAGAATAGTTTCCAAGATAAACAAAATTCTTTAATCAATAATTGAGGGGGTGACGATGATCCTGACCATGGTGAAAAGAATATTGAGTCAACTCATAAGTTACCAGTAGTAAAGAGAAAAAGGTATAAAAATCAAGAATAAATAAAGTAATGCATATCTGATGATGATGTCCTTTTGCAAAACATGGACCTTGATGTTGATATAGAAAATATTGAATTCCCAGAAGATGAGCAAAGAATTTTCCCAGAAAAGGAGTTGACTGTCCAAGAAAATATTTTTGATGAAGAAGAATCATTAACCATCCATAATGCATCATTTGATAAGGAGCTAAAAATGTTAGTATTTCAACATGTAAATTGAAGAGGAAAATGGGTCAAAGATTCAACAATGGATTTAAGAGGAGTTTCAGCATCCAAAATTTCAAAAATTCATATGGTCACTCAAAATTCCCTAGATATATCAATTGATGATATGGAAGCCAAAAATGAAAGATTAAAAAACAAATTCAAAGAATTAGAGAATGCTTTGATGCCACCCCCAATCTTTGCAAAACCACTTGCTTTTGTTCAACCCGATATGAATCCTAATGGCATGCTTGAATCCAGTTCTAAACAGAGAGGAACACCTAGTCTCCTTATTGCAGTATGGAAATTTGTTGAAGAAAATATCAAAAAGAGGATGTCTCTTGTCCTTGAAGCTTGGGATATCAGTAATAATATCATGACTTTTATCTCAAGATTACACAGTTTCAAAGAATATCTTCAGGCTGATTATGAAAGTGATGAATGTTTTTACAAGAATGAGCTAACTACCTTTATTCTAAAAATCATGAATATGACAGAGTTGAAAAGAAAAGAATAAAATTTTCCCTCTCAAGCTAGGGTAAAACAACATGAATCATGTTGGATTAATAAAATAAAGACTTTGAAGGAACTGCTGGAAGAATGAAGTGAAGTACTTTTTTAAATGGAAAATTTATATCACAAATTGACAGAAATTGATTTAGCTGGGAACAACGGAGAAGTACAAGATCCTCGCCTAATTCTAAACTCTGCATTTCTTACAAGGGAGCAATTTGAGGAACACGTGGAAATACTCAAGAATTTGTCCGGGGAGAAGTTCAATAGTATAAAAGAATATAATGAAGATGAAATTGATAATTGGTTGGTTAGTTATTCAAGCAAAAATTAATGTATCGAAACTTCATTACATCAAATATCGTTTGATTTAAGGGAGTTAGAAAGTGTTTTGTTTGATATAAGTATTAGACAAGAGATTAATGTTTCCCCAATGAAATATTATATTCAAGAATGGTTAAAACAAGCTTTGTTAAAGATAACCGAAGATTATCAGTTGGGAACTGTCGAAACTAACCAACCAACTGCAACAAAGGACGACATAAAAGACACAACAAGCAACAAATAACGAGAGAGGGACTCCTTCACAATAAGTCCATACTAATCACATATTTCCTTCCTTCTCATAATTCATCTAATTGTGTTTATTCTTTCACTAGAAAAAATATAACCGAGTTCTGATAACTTCCATTTTGTCTTCTTTCCAGATCCTACTGCTCGCACTCTGCTCCGGACTCTTTTCTCTTCTTCATACTTCTTGTGTTTGTTTTATGGTCCATGGGAGACCCGATCCCAATGGATTTATGGACAAACGCCTTTTAAATTTCTAAGAATTGTAAAAGACTTTATCATTTTGAGAAATCCCAAAGAACTATTTTGGAGTTGGTTTTGACTGTATTTTATAACTCTAAGTTTTGAGTATAAGATATTTGAAATCAGCTTATCAAATTCTCTTTTTGATCTTAATAAACAATACTCTTCCAAAGCTCTCTTATGTGTTGGACCGTTTTCCTGTTATTTTTGAATGTGATTAAAATATCTAAAACTGTGATGGATGTGAGAGTTTATGTTATTTTCTGCAACTTATTTATTTTCAGTATGTGTGATGCTTGAGTTTCCTGGTCCATCTCTCAGGAATTCTCCTATTAGATTTACTTTTTCAATTTAATTTTTCTTGAGCTATAAAGATTTGAATTCTATCATTTGACATAATTCCATATTATTTGATATAAGATATCCAAAGAAAAATCCTTGAAAGAAAAATAGAGGAGTACCACCTCTATAAAAATACAGGAGAATACTTATATTCTCATGAGGTTGTCGTTTTGGTCTTGACATATTCAAATGTCAACAACGGGGAATGACTGTAATACCCCCAAGGATGAGCCCCAGTTATATTGTTGAATTGTAATTATGTTTATAGGCTAGTGAGCTGAGCAATTATAAGTTGAAGACTTATATGTTTATTAGGCCGGAGAGCCTATATGCTTAAGGCCATGAGCGTGATTTTGTATATGTAATTATGCAGATCATTAATAAAATATAAACATTGATGTGTGCGCATCGACCACGAAGAAAGAGTGATGGGGGACTAAGCTTCCACAAGGTTGGGTAAGGGAGGAGGCTAAGTGTGTGGGCCTAGGGGCTAAGCTAGGGGGCTTACCTCTAAAGGGGATAAAAAATTATTATTATTTCCTAAAGGCTAAGGTGGACAATTGATCAGTGTTGTCCTAAGTTCCTGGAAAAGGAACGTATGCTAAGTGGAGTGCATGCAGATCCAAGAAGACAGGTGTCAACCTGGGCACATGCAATTAAAACCAAAGATTCAAGCTGTGTTGGGGGTTCTCTTACCATTCCCCATCTTCCATGAATTCTGGGGAGCTCGGGGATCGACCTATGCATACCCTCACACATCTTTGAAAAATAGAAATAGTGAAGCCATCTTGTGTTTCCTTCCTAAGAATCCCGACGCATATTGTAACTACTTGAGCCTTGATATGTCTTAGTGTTTGGCTATTACCATTTTGAGTGTTCATAATTGTTTTCCCTGTTTCTTTTGTTGTCACCCGTAACTTGTTGGAACTAAGTCGAAAGTGGTTGAAGAGGCAGGTTGTCAGGCTTGTGAGCAGCTCTCTCTAGGTGAGAGAGAGTTTGTTGGGAAGTGGTTTTCTTCTAAGGAGAGTCCAACACCAGCTACGGAGCTCTGAAAATTCCTGATATGTCCTGTTGCCGAGACCTTGAGAGGGGAAGTGGAGCAGTCGATGGACTGTGGAACAATGAAGGTGCATATTCTCAGGGTGGAACGGGCATGTGGGGAATGAGAGTCTGTGAGTAGTGGGCGTAAGAAGGCTCCTGGAGAGAATCCTTCCAGTTGCACTATGTAGTTTCATGTAACCTCAACCTAGTATAGGATTCCCTTGCCCTGGGTGGAACTTAGTCCTAGCTCGGGGGTGACCCACTGTTGAGCGTGATGAGCAGCGTGGTCTATGGCTTGGAGGTTCTTGGAAGGTCTGCACGTAGTTGGTGGATTTACTCCAGCTAAAAGATAAGTATCATTTATGTGCCTAATTATATATGTTATGCATGTTTGTGCTACTGGTAAATGTATCATGTGTTTCGTTGCATGTGGATTTACTGTTAATCTTATTTGAATCTGAATGGTAATAGTAACTCTGTGTTATGTATTTTATTTCGATTAAAATGCATGTTATATATATGTGTGTCTGTGTGTGTGAGTTATCTGCATGGTAGCAGTTATTCGACCTGTCGATTGCTGGGGACACTACAAATTGGTATCAAAGCCAAGGTTTTCAACACTGAGCTTGGATGGGCCATGATTAGTAGAAATTGAAGCAAAAGTTTTGGAAATAATTGTTGTCGAAGTAGACAAAATTCGAGTTCAGAGCCAAGGTTTCAAGCACTGAGCCTAGATGGGACAGATAAATGGTCATTGGAACCAAGGTTTCAGGTGGAAATTATGTCAGGAGGAGATAATTTCAAACCTCAGAACATTTTTGAGTGCCAAGAGGTTGCCTCGGTCATGTTACGAAGCTTAGGAGGTGTAGCGGTATTGTAAAACCACGACAGACGTGGTATTGGTCCACAGAGTAATGTGGGTCGTAGGATATGTTCGGAAGGAAGGGAAATCCTTTACAACCGTCATATCTGGAGAAGGTGCAGAAGGGTTATCCTAGAATCCTTTCAGAGTTCTAAAATCGGGAGAAGCGGGATGTGCTGATGCACAAATTTCCGAAACCTAAAGTTCCGAAGAAAAAAGGAGAAAATGTGGTGGGGTCGAGTGGCATCGTATGGGGTTACGTGGACTTTCCTAGGCATGCCACATACCACCGCTTTAGATGGTGACATATGTATTATGTGGACCCAAAGGGTAAAGAAGTCTGGAAATTCAGAATTCGGGAGTTTGGAAGGAAGCAAGCACAAAAACTCTTGAACCTGAAGTTCTAAAGACTCGAAGTTCCAAAGGTTCGAAGTCCTGAAGCTCTGAAGTTCTGAAGTCTCGGAGCTTCGATGCCTGAAGTCCACAGTGTGTATCAGTTGTTGGATACTGGGTAGATGTGGACCGTTGATCCACCCTAGTTCATGAGTTCATTAGTTCGGAACTCAGAAAGTTGTTGTGATGTGCTTTGAAGACTTCTGAAGCCATAGGCCTGAAGTCCCAAGTAAGATCTTATCGATGTAGCGCTTGGTCACAGCCCTTGATCGCATGAGTTGAGGACTAAGAGAAAGGGGCTAGTGCTCGAAAATTATTACAGAGCAGAGAAGAGCTCGGAAAGAAAATGAAATCTAAACATTTTCTTAAATCAGATATGTTTATGAATGTTGTGGGATTTGTTAAGGAATGATGGCCTGACAAATTCAGGTTGACTACACGTTGTGTTTGCAAAGTTAACGAAATTCAGAGCCAAAGCGAATTTCCACTAAGTGCAGAGAAATGGAGGAGGCACATAATGCTTCCAGTTCAGAGAATGAAGCAAGAGGAATGGATGTCCATTTGGGAGTTGAAGGATCGAACTCCAATGGGCATGGAGAAGAGATAGATAAGGAAGGGCACATGATGAAAATCATTGATCGATTGCAGAAGGATGTTCAAATTCACCAAGAAGATAACAAAAAGCTCATGAAAGCCAGGAATCAACAAGGAGAATTCAACTTAAAGTTGATGCGAAGCCTGGAAAGGATAGAAAGGAAATTAGATAAGGAGAGTGACTCCAGTAAATCAAGAAGCGTTAGTAGGCATCCTTGTCACTCCTTGAAGTACTCCAAGAGGAGAGCACATAGTATTTCAATCCCATCTCCTACCATAAAACACAGGAGGTCTAGAGTGGATGAACTGAAGGGAGAAATGAACAAGATTAAGCCTCCTACATTTGATGGAGAGCACAAGAAGGAGGAAGATGCCGAGACATGGATTCTTGGCATGAGGAAATATTTCCAACTGCATAATTATTCCTCTCATGCAGAAGGAAGAATTGCAATGTATCAACTGAAAGGAAAGGCATCCATGTGGTGGGATCAACTTGTGCAGGTGCAACACATTAAAGAGGAATATATCACTTGGAAACAATTCAAGAAGTATTTCGAAAATAAATACTTGACTAAGAGATACTATGACAGAAAGATGAAAGAGTTCTTTGAACTCAAGTTGGGTAGCATGTCCATTGATGAATATGAATGAAGGTTTTTGGAATTGTTGAAGTACATCTCTTTCATCAAGGATGAGACTATCAAAATTCAAAGGTATATGAGTGGACCACCACCTTTCATCGGTGACAAGATCCAGTATGATGATCCTAAGACTATGGAAGAAAGCATAAGGAGAGAAAAATTCGTATATGATTAGCAAAGCGAAAATCCCACTTTTTGAAAGGCTTGGGATGACTAGAAGAGGTTCAAGAAAGAACAGAGGCAGAAGGGAAACAAACCTCCCTTTTTCAGAAACAATCCTCAAGGACAGCCATATTTTAGAGATTAGAGAATGACTCAAGTAGGGGAACAAAGGCCAAGGCGTACACCCATTCAATGTTGGGGTTGTCAGAGGAACCACAAGTATAGAGATTGTCCCCACAAAAATGGCAAAGTGAGAGCTTTCCATAATGTTCAACAAGATGAAATAGTGGAGGACATGGGTAGTAGAGTACCAAGGATCTATGCATCCATGGACAACAAGCAAGCTGAATTTGAATCACACATGATTAAAATTAAAGGTATGATCAATAACCGTGCCTTTACTATTTTAATTGATTCAGGGGCTAGTCATAGTTATATAGATCCTAGAGTGGTGAAAAATTTGCAACTTCCAAGAAGAAAGCATGGAAAATATTGGTTAGTGCAGCTAGCTACATGAGCTAAGAGAAAGGTTGTTGAGTTGGTTAAGTCATGTCCAGTGGACATGAATGGACTGAGCACAAAGGTCGAGTTGAACGGTCTACCTTTAGGTTCCTATGATTGTCTAATTGGGATGGAATGGTTGGACCATAACCATGCCATCCTAGACTGTCATAAAAAGGCATTCACCCACCTGGATGAGGAGGGGAATCATAGAACAATCCAAGGAATTCCCAAAGCAGTTGTTGTCAGGGAAATCTCAGCAATGCAGCTGAAGAAATGCTATAGGAAAGACTGTCAATTATTGGCAGCCCACATGGAGGAAGCACCCAAGGATAAGGTGTCAAAGATAGAAGACTATGCGGTAATAAAGGAATTTGAAGATGTATTCCAGGAAGTACCCGAACTACCCCCGAAGAGAGATATTGACTTCTCTATAAACTTGATTCCTGAAGCAGCTCCAGTGTCGAAAGCTCCTTACAGAATGAGTACAGCAGAGCTGAAAGAATTGCAGTTGTAGCTTGAAGAGATTTTGAATAAGGGGTATATAAACCCAACTGTGTCACATTGGGGTGCCCCGGTCCTATTCGTGAAGAAGAAGGATGGGACATTGATATTGTGTATCGATTTTAGACAATTGAACAAAGTGACTATTAAGAACAAGTATCCTCTGCCAAGGATCGATGATCTCTTTGATTAATTGAAGGATGCCAAGATATTTTCAAAAATATATCTCAGGTCAGGATATCACCAAGTAAGAATAAAGGATGAAGACATCAGCAAGTCCACCTTCAGAACAAGGTTTGATCGTTATGAATTCATAGTGGTGCCATTTGGGTTAACAAATGCACCCGTTTTTTCCATGTGTTTAATGAATGGTGTATTCAGGGAATATCTAGACAAGTTTTTCATAGTATTTTTGGATGACATCTTGGTGTATTCCAAGTCAGAGGAAGAGCATGAACAACATCTGGAGATAGAGTTGCAGGTGCTAAGAGAGCACCGACTATATGCCAAATTGAGCAAGTGCTCATTTTATCAAAAGAAGATCCATTACTTGGGGCATATCATTTCAGAGGATGGGATAGTCATGGATCCTGAGAAGATAGAAGCCATCAGAGAATGGTCAATGCCGAGGAATGTGTCAGAAGTCAAATCCTTTATGGGTCTAGCTGGTTATTACAGAAGKTTCATTGCAGGATTCTCAAGGATAGCTCACCCTATCACTTCCTTGCAAAGGAAGGAGAAGAAATTTCAATGGACAGAAGAGTGTGAGAGAAGCTTCCAACAATTGAAGCAACTGTTAACCAATGCTCCAATCCTAAGGATTGTGGATCCAAATGTGKATTTTTTGGTTTGCACAAATGCATGCAAAGAAGGACTGGGAGGGGTCCTCATCTAGAACRGATTTGTAATATGCTATGAGTCCAGGAAATTGAAAGAGCATGAAAATAACTATGCAACTCATGATTTGGATTTTGTGGCCATCGTTCATGCTATGAAGAAATGTAGACATTACCTCATGGGAAAAAGGTTTGAACTGAGGACAGACCGTAACGGTGTGAAGTATTTATTTGATCAGCCAACCTTAAATGCTAGGCAGAGTAGGTGGTTGGAATTGCTTTGTGAGTACGACTTTGATATCAATCATATCAAAGGAAAAGAGAACAAAGTGGTTGATGCACTCAACAGGAGAGTGCATGAAATACATGCTACAGCCATTAGCATGTATCAAACTGATATTAAAGGCAGAATTTTGGAAGCTATAAATGCAGATTTGCAGTACAAGAAATTGGTAGAAGAGCTACAACAAGGTAATATGCTACAGAAAGTGGAAGATTATAAATTGGGAACTGATGAAACACTCCTGTATAAAAACATAATTTATGTACCTAATTCCCAGGAATTGAGAATTATGATCTTGAAGGAAATGCATAATGTGCCTTATGTTGGGTACCCTGGATATCAGAAAACAGTGGCAGTAGTCAAGAGACAACACTTTTGGCTAGGTATGAAGAAGGAAATTACAGAATACATCGCTAGATGTATGGAGTGCCAGAAGGTCAAGGCTGAGCATAGGCACCCAGTAGGGTTGCTACAGCCATTTCCCATTCCTGAGTGGAAGTGGGAAGTGGTGACAATGGATTTCATCACAGGATTACCCATAACAAACAAGCAACACGATTCCATCATGGTGGTGGTGGATACGCTTACTAAAGCTGTCCATTTTATTCCATTGAAGACTACTCACAAGGAAACTCATGTTGTCGATATCTATATGAGGGAAGTAGCAAGATTGCACGGTATTCCCAAGACAATTGTGTCTAACAGAGACCCGAAATTTACCTCAAAGTTCTGGAAGGGGTTATTCAAAGGGTTCAGAATGAATCTGAACTTCAACACAACATATCATCCTGAGTTTGATGGGTAGAAAGAGAGGGTGAACCAAGTGATAGAAGACATACTAAGGATGTATGTGATGGACAACCCATCTAAATGGGAAGACTATCTACACTTGGTAGAGTTTTCCTACAACAATGGGTATCAAGCATCACTAAAGATGCGCCCATTTGAAGCACTATATGGTAGAAGGTGCAACACCCCAGTAAGTTGGGATAACCCAGTTGACAGAGCAATAGTTGGGCCAAAGTTGCTCAAGGAAATGGAAGAGAAAATGTTGAAGATTAAGTAGAACTTGAAGGCTTCCCAAGATAGGAAGAAAAGTTATGTGGATAAAAACAAAACCCACATAGAGTTTAAAGTGGGAGAACATGTTTTCTTGAAATTAAAAGCTAACAGAAGTTCCCTGAAGCTGGGAAACTGTTCCAAGCTGGTAGCCAGATATTGTGGGCCATTTGAAATCCTAGAAAGGATTGGACCAGTTGCATATATGCTTGCATTGCCTGCATCCATGACTGTACATAATGTGTTTCATTGCTTAAGAAATATATACCTGATGTTAATCATGTAATTGATTGGAATGTGATTTAGGTGGGGCAAGAAGGTGTCTTGCAAGTGCATCCGGTGCATATATTGGACCGGAAAAGCAAGCAACTCCGGAATCGAGCCATAGCGCTTGTAAAGGTCCAGTGGACCTGGTATGGTCCTGAGGACACGACATGGGAGCATGAGGATGCTATGCGGGCAAGATACCCACATCCTTTTGAATATTTTGGAAATCTTGCTGATGCTGTGTAGAATTTGCACCGAGAACAGTGCAAAAATAAGGGGAGGGGATTGTAATACCCCCAAGGATGAGCCCCAATTATATTGTTGAATTGTAATTATGTTTATAGGCTGGTGAGACGAGAAATTATAAGCTAAAGAATTATATGTTTATTAGGTCGGAGAGCCTAGATGCTTAAGGCCATGAGCCTGATTTTGTATATGTAATTATGCAAATCATTAATAAAATATAAACATCGTTGCGTACAGATCGACCATGAAGAAAGAGTGATGGGGGACTAAGCTTCCACAAGGTTGGGTAAGGGAGGAGGCTAAGTGTGTGGGCCTAGGGGATAAGCTAGGGGAATTACCTCTAAACTAGGGGATAATAATTTATTATTATTTCCTAAAGGCTAAGGTGGACAATTGATCAGTGTTGTCCTAAGTTCCTAGAAAATGAACGTATGCTAAGTGGAGTGCATGCAGATCCAGGAAGATAGTTGTTGACCTGGGCACATGCAATTAAAACCAAAGAGTCAAGTTGTGTTGGGGGTTCTCTTACCATTCCCCATCCTCTCTGAATTATGGGGAGCTCAGGTATCGACCTCTGCATACCCTCACACATCTCTAAAAAACAGAAACCATGAAGTCGTCCTGTGTTTCCTTCCTAAGAATCTCGATGCATATTGTAACTGCCTGAGCCTTGCTATGTCTTAGTGTTCGATTGTTACCATTTTGAGTGTTCATAATTGTTTTCCATGTTGATGTTGTTGTCACCCATACCTTGTTGGAATTGAGTCGAAAGTGGTTAAAGAGGCAGGTTGTCAATACCGTGAGCAACTCCCTCCAAGTGAGAGAGAGTTTGCTGGGAAGTGGTTTTCTCCTAAGGAGAGTCTAGCACCAGCTACGGAGCTCTGAAAATTCCTAATCCGGCCTGTTGTCGAGACCCTAAGAGGGGAAGTGGAGTAGCCGATGGACCATGGAATAGTGAAGGTGCATATTCACGGGGTGGAATAGGCATGTGCGGAATGAGAGTCCATGAGTAGTGGGCATAAGAAGGCTCCTGGAGAGAATCCTTCCAGTTTCACTGTGCAATTTCATGTAACCTCAGCCTAGTCTAGGATTCCCTTGCCCTGGGTGGAGCTTAGTCCTATGTCGGGGGTGACCCACTGTTGAGCGTGATAAACAACGTGGTCTATGGATGGGAGGTTCGTGGAAGGTCTGCACGTAGTTGGTGGATTTACTCCAGCTAAAAGATAAGTATCATTTATGTGCCTAATTATATATGTTATGCATGTTTGTGCTACTCGTAAATGTATCATGTGTTCTGTTGCATGTGGATTTACTGTTAAACTTGTTGGAATTTGAATGGTAACAGTAACTCTGTGTTATGTGTTTTATTTCGATTAAAATGCATGTTATATATATATATATATATATATATATATATATATATATATATGAGTTATCTGCATGGTAGCGTTATCCGGCCTGTCAGTGGTTGGGGATGCTACAACGACCATTATCTTATCTACAGAGAAAAGCATGGATATAGTTTTTTATGTCTAGTAACTAGAGTCTTGTTGTTGAAGAGGCGGGTTGTTAGGCTCGTGAGCATTCTCTCCAAGTGAGATATTTGTTGTCGAAGAAGGGGGTTGCCAGGCCCGCGGGCATTCTCTTCAGGTGAGATATTTGCTAGGAATTGTTCCCTGGTGCATTGGGCATTAGTTACAAGGCTCTGAGACTCCCTGTTCGACTTGTTGGTGAAGCCCTAGAAGGGAAGTGGGGCAGCCGAGGGAATTTTTAGCAGAGAAGGGGCACAATTCCTGGGGTGGGACAAGCATGTGGGGAATGAGAGACTATAGGATAGTTGCAACAGTTGAGCACCTTGGACTGACCAATTTTGTTGATTATCATACCTTATCCTGGAATTAGGATTCATTTTGTCGTGGTGAATTTTAAGCCCCAGCTCGGGGGTAACCTGTTGCTGAAAGTATATGAGCAATAAAGTCTATGGATGGGAGGAACATCTGAGCTCTACGCGCAGTTGGTGACTCTTTATAAAAATGATAAGTGTCCTTTATGTGCTTGTCTAATTTACTATGTGCTTAGTTATCTATGTTTGAGATGGGTTTATTTCTTGTATGAAGTTGCATATAATTAATTGTCGTTGTTATTTAGGATGTTGTTTGTACATGTAAGCATGATGTTGTATTCAGTAATTATTTTCGCACATGTAGAGTATGAAAATTATTAAGTATTCTTGTTAGTTAAATTTGTAATAATGGTCATGAGTTTCCTAGGCAAGCTTGTAATTGTCATGTGCACACGGAGATAATTTGTGCGTGGAAGAAGCTAGAATCGTTGCGCGCACAAGAAAGCAAAGTTGTGGGCACAAGGAGCATTGAATCTACGTGTGGCACTAGAGTGGTTGCCTGTGAAGTAGTGTTCATGTGTTCAGAGTGGTTACACATGAAATAATACTTGTGTGCACTAAATGATTGTGCACACAGTTGTATTATGTGTTAATTACATTTTTATAACTAGTGTATGAAGAGTAAAATTTGTTTGGCGCGTTCCAACTTGGGATCGTGCACGTTACCTCACATGTTTCTGCGCAGATTAACGTTATAGTGTAGAATCTATGCACTAGATTTTTGGAGTGGTATTTCTCAGCAGTAAGCTAGGGATATTACAAAGTGGTAACAAAGCATTTCATTAGTGCTGGTAACAAGGAACATTACATATTGGAATCAAAGTTGTATTTAGGGAGTTTGTAGTAGTGGAGACATTACAATGTGGCAACGATACTCGACTAGGAAGTTGGATACGTTACAGATTGGTATAGGAGGCATGGTACGTTACAAATTGATATCAGATATCTAGTTTCAACATTGAGCCTAGATGGGTCGAGTATCTACTTAAGGAAAAATTTGGACTGGTAAGTGGCCAAATTTGGAATTATAGTGCGGCCATGGTGCACATAAAATAATGATGTGCAAGTGTGTGCACTAAATTTTGGCATTGTGGGGTGTGGCACTGGAAATGCGCAGAAAACAATGATGCACAAGTGTGCACACTAAAATTTGGGGTTGCGCGGAGAAAAAATGGTGGTGCACGTGTATTATTGATATGTGGGTATATGTTAAATATTGACATCACGCATTGATACATGTTGAATACCAATGCATGCATAGGCTTCAGAAAGAAGAAAGAAAGAGTAAAAGGGTATTTGGGTGAATTCCAAATGACCATAATTTACCGCACAAGACTCATAATTGTGCAAGGGAGTATTTGATGAGAAATTTTTGGACATAGGAGTCCAATTATTCACCCTAAATTTTTGAATTGGGATGTTAAAATCATCCAAGAAATCAGAAGAAAGGGTTTTGACAAAATGGTGCAGAGCTTTCATGAAGTTGTCGCATGAATTTGTCTAACAAATCTTATTGCCTGCACATTTTGTCTAACTATATGGAGAAATGAATAAGATCGTGCCTCTCAACTTTGATGGTGAGCACAAGAAGGATGAAGATGCAGAGACTTGGTTGTTAGGCACAAGGAATTACTTCAAGCTGCATATTTACTCTGCGTAGGAAAAAGGGAGAATTACCCTCTATTAGCTAAAGGGAAAAGCATCAGTGTGGTGGAATCAATTCGTGAAAGTGCAACACATTGATGAGAAGAAGGTTACTTGGATGGAGTTTAAAAGGTAGTTTCGAAAGAAATACTTAACCAAGTGATACTATGACAAGAAAATGAAGGAGTTCTTTGAACTCAATCTTGGGAGTATGATGATAGATGAGTATGAAAGTAGATTCTTAGAGCTATTGAAATATGTTTCATTCATCAAGGATGAGCAAGTTAAAATTTAGAGGTACGTGAGTGGACTGTCACCATTTATCAGTGACAAGATACAATATGATGACCTTAAGACATTGGAGGAAACCATAAGGAGAGATAAATGTCTCTATGATCGACAAAGGGGAAGATAGACTTTCCAAAATGGTTGGGAAGTCAAGAAAAAAAGTAAGATGGAACAAAGGAACAAGGGGATTGAGCCACCATTTTTCATAAATACTTCTCAAGGACAACCAACTCCCAAGGATCCTAGAATGACTGAGCCAGTGGGGAAAAGACCAAGGAAACCACTTATTCAATGTTGGGGTTGTGGGGGAGACCACATGTACACATATTTCCCCCACAGAGGTGAAAAAGACTGGATTGTTCACAATGTACATCAAGCAATGACAATTGAAGACATGGACTTAAATGTACCAAGGATCTATGCAACCCTGGAAAATAAGTAAGTTGAGTTTTCGTAGCACATGATTGAAGTGGAAAGTAAGATTAATGACCAACCCATTGCTATTTTAATTGATTCAGGAACTAGTCATAGTTATCTAGATCCTAAGATGGTGGAAACATTCTGGTGCAGTTGGCCACGAGGGTAAAAAGGAAAATTAATGAGATGGTTAAAGAAGGTCCAATGGATATGAATGGGTTGAGCACAAATGTTGATTTGAATATCATAACTTTGGGCTCTTATGATTGCCTCATTGGTATGGATTGGTTGGACCGGCATCATGTTGTCCTAGACTATTACAATAAAGCATTTACTTGCTTGGATGAGGAAGGAAACTTAAGAGCAATTCAATGCATTCCAAGAGTTGTAACTAGCAGAGAAGTTTCGGCCTTTCAATTGAAGAAAATCTACAGGAAAGGATGCCAAGTATTTACAGTGCACATGGAGGAGGCACCTAATGATAAAGTGCCAAATGTTGAAGACTGTATAGTACTAAAATAATTTTAAGATGTCTTTAAAGAAATACTGGGGTTTCCATCGAAAAAAAATATTGATTTCTCTATAAATTTGATGCTTGGATTAGCCCCCATATCCAAGACTCCTTATAGGATGAGTACACAAGATCAGTTGAAGGAATTGCATATGCAACTTGAAGAGCTTCTAAAGAAGGGGTATATATGCCTAAGTGTGTCACATTGGGATTCCCAAGTATTATTTGTGAAGAAGAAGTATGGCACGTTGAGGCTTTGTATTGACCTTAGTCAGTTGAACAAAGTAACAGTAAAGAACAAGTATCCTTTGCAAGGATAGATGACCTCTTGACCAGCTGAGGGGTGTGCATATATTTTCAAAGATTGATCTCAGATCTGGATATCACCAAGTGAGAATTAAAGAACAATACATTAGCAAGACTGCTTTCAGAACAAGGTACGAACATTATGAGTTCATTGTGGTGCCATTTGGCTTGTCAAATGCACCAGTTGTCTTCATGTGTTTAATGAATGGTATTTTCAGAGAATACTTAGACAAGTTTTTCATTGTAAGTTTGGATGGCATACTAATTTAATCAAAGTTTGAAGAAGAACATGAGCAACACTTGAGGATGGTGCTGCAAGTATTGAGAGAACATCAGTTGTATGGAAAGTTGAGAAAGTGCTCGTTCTACCATAGGCGGATTCATTACTTGGGTCATATCATTTCAGAGGAAGAGATAGTTGTGGACCCGAAGAAGATAAAATCCATTGAAGGATGGTGAACACCAAGGAATGTTGCAGAGGTGAGATCCTTCATGGGACTTGCAGGGTACTATAAAAGGTTTATTGAAGTATTCTCAAAGATTGCACACCCAATTATATCCTTGCAAAAGAAAGGTGTGTGATTTGAATGGACTATGGATGGTGTAAGGAGTTTTCAGCACTTGAAGAGTTTGTTGATGAGTGCTCCAATTTTGAGAATTGTTTATCCTAATGAAGACTTCGATGTATGCATTGATGCATGCAAGGAAGGGCTTGGTGGAGTCCTTAGTCCTTGGTGGAGTCCTATGCAACTTATGGTTACAACTTATGGAAATGGGAAGTTGTAACCATGAATTTCATTACTAAGCTTCCTAGGACTGCTAAGAAACATGATTCTATTATGGAAAAGGTGGATAAGCTTACTAAAGCTTCCTATTTTATTCCAGTGAAGTCAATTGACAAGGCATCCAACATTGTTGATATATACATGAGAGAAATTGCTAGGTTGCATGGTGTACCTAAGACAATTGTGTCTAACAGAGATCCAAAGTTCACATTGAATTTTTGGAAGGGGTTATTCAAAGGATTTGGGAAAAATATGAACTTTAGCACAACATATCACCCTGAGTTGGATGGATAAACAAAGAGGGTACATCAGGTGATTGAAGATATGCTCAAGATGCATGTGATGGATAAACCATCAAAATGGGAATAATACCTACATTTTGTAGAGTTTACTTACAACAATGGGTATCAAGCATCTTTAAATATGATCCCATTTGAGGCACTTTATGGTAGAAAGTGAAACACACCAGTGAGTTGGGACAACCCAACAGACAACAAAGTGGCTGGGCCAGATCTGCTCCGGGAAATGGAAGAGAAGATGGTGAAGATAAGGTATAATTTAAAGGTTTCCCAAGACAAGCAGAAAAGTTGTGCAGATAAAAGAAAAACCCATAAAGAGTTTAAAGTGGGTGACCATGTGTTCTTGAAAGTAAAAACAAGACGCAGTTACCTGAAGTTGGGAAATTGTTCTAAGTTGGCAGCACACTACTATGGGCCATTTGAAATCCTAGAGAGGATTGGTCATGTCGCATATATGCTTGCACTTCCTTCATCCTTGTGTATTCATAATTTTTTCCATGTATCTTTGCTCAAAAGTACGTACCTGATGCTAATCATGTCATTGATTGGAATGTGATTTAGGTGGAGCAAGAAGGTGATTTTAGAGAGTGACCGATTTTCATATTGGATCGAAAAATCAAACAGCTCCGGAATCGAGCCATGGAGCTAATAAAGGTCCAATGGACCTGGTACGGTCCTTAGGATGCAACTTCGAAGCGCAAGGATGCTATGTGGGCAGAGTGCCTGCATCTTTTTAAAGACTTCTGAAATTTTTGTAAGTGCATGTGTATATAATGCACTGAGGATAGTGCATAAATAAGGGGGAGGGGAATGTAATACCCCTAATATGAACCCCAATTGTAAATGAAAATGTAAATGTACATATAGGTTGGTGAATTGTTGGCACCAAGTTTTGGTTCATTTTTGCACGCACTTGAGTAGTGTGCGAGGATTGTTTTCCAAAGAAAGAGCGTTCACATTCCACAGTGTTGCGTGCACCTAAGACGTACGTGCGCGTGTATTGTGCATCAAGGGAAGGGTGTGTGCATTCCATAGTGTTGCGTGCACCTGATTAAGTGTGCGAGGAATACCTTGAATGTGCATCAAACTAAGTTATATGTGAGTGTGTGTGTGTATTTATTTATGTATGTATGTATGCATGTATTTGAGGTCGGAGAGACTGTGTGTGGTTATTGGGTTGGTGAGCCAGGATGCAAAAAGGTCAATGCGCCTATCCTTGTAAAATGTAATCACACTCAAATTATTAATAAAATCACATCGCTACGCACAAACCAATCAGACAAAAATATACGGGGTGATAAACTCCACTGAAAAGGGAAAAGTGGGGCTTAAGTCCAAGGGAATATTTTATTAATATTTCCTAAAAGTATAATTTATGGATATTTATTCATCCTAAGTTTCTGAGGGATGGGAATGAGTCACCAAGTGGATAAAGATAATTCTAAAGGTGACAAGTGTTCGGTTATGACCATGCATATATATGGCTGAACCTTAGTGTATTTTGGGGGATTCACTCACTTTTCTTGAGGGATCAGACCATCTAAACAGGGAACGACTGTTGAGCTCTAGTTTTGTCATACTTTCTTCCATACAAATACACTCATCATTACACCTTCTCCCCGCATTTCGTCAATAATATATCGCTAATTACACCATAAACCTCCATTATCTCTTGTTATTCATCCTATGTGGTTAATACATAATTTTCCATATTTTTAGTGATTAAAAGGATGATTATACAATAGTTTTGTCGATGATGGTTTAATCCTATGTTTCTATGTCCAAGCAACATGTTCTATACTGTTCAGGTTCTGGTATATGCACTGACCATGTTCCGATCCCTGTATTGTTCCTATTCCAGTACCCGCATTGCAGGTCATCGGGTACCAGAAAGTTCTACATTCAAATGGTACCTACACAGTCATCTGGTACCCACACTCCATGACATCCAATACTCTACAGTGATCCAGTACTACCTTTGCGTTCATCCGGTACCAACTCTCTGCCTCTTCTGGTACCAGCTTCATCCGGTACCAGATTGCGCCTATTCCGGTACTAGCTCCATCCAATACTACCATCGCGTTGGTCTAGTACTCATAGTCGTCACTGTGTTCATCTAGTACTAAACCTCTGCCTACAAGATTATGTTACTAATTGTTCTAATTCGGTACCAACTATTCTAATCCGGTACCAACTGTGCTAATCCGGTACTAGAAATTAATAATTCGAAATTTTGGAAAGCTTCTAGAGGAAAATCAGGTACATGGGTTTTTTCCAGAGCCATGTTTACATGTAGACATGTGAGGCATAATTCACCAATATCACACGTGTGGACCTCCAGCTCAGGGGGAATGATTCTGCAAAAATTAGCAAAAATCTCAAACTGCCAACTTGCGCCTCGATTTTCGTGCATATGGAATCAGATCTAGAAATTCTACGAAATGGGTTTTGTCTAGAATATGGAAAATTAAGTTTGGTACGGGCAGGTTTTCAAAATTAGAATTGGTTTGGAAGATATGGGTGGGGGCCTAACTCGAATCTGCCCAAATTGCAATAAAACCCATATTTTTGAAGATTTGTCCTAAAAATGTAAATTTTGAAATCAGAGCTTTGGGATTTGGTCCCATCCTCTCTTCAATGATTTTTATGTATAAATAAGAGTGTTAAAAGGTTGAGAGGTAGCTATTATCATTTTGTAATGGAGGAGATCTATTCATTGTTGTGAAGAAGATTGAACATATGGAGAAGTGCTTGTAATTCCTTGGAGTTTTCAGCTAATAAAAAGGAGTTGTTGTTCTTGTACATGGTGTGGATCAGTCCTTAGTACTGTAGACTTCTTCCACAACATAGACCAGGTTTGGAAGGGCCCCCATCCTTTGGTATGTGTTGTGTTGTTTTATAGATAAGGTAGAATACTAGATTTACATTTTTTGACAGTCTTTAGACCAACATCTTATATTCTCATTTGTTGCATAAAGGAGTTTTTTTGAGGTTATTTATCTTCATACGAATTTGATTTATTATTTTCTTTCAATTTATTACATTTCGATTGTGCTTTTTACACTTGATTCGAAAACTAAAACTCATAGATCTTACCCTTTGATTGTATGCATTTAGAAATTCCTATGATAGGGTAGGCTTAATGATTTTCAAGTGTGATGTGTTCATTTCAAAAATACAAGAAATACAAAGTGCATTGATTCATATCGCTGCTTGAAGATTTCTGATATAAATTATTCGATAAACAGAGCATAGGATTTGAATAACCCTGACATTCTAAAGAAATTTGGGGCAACAATGAATATAAATCTGTGTGAGGCGTATAAAACATTTAGAATTGAATATCATACTCTTAGAATTGCAGATTTGTTCTGTATTGAATGGTAACTAGATTAATAAGCAGGGCATGTGCTTAACGCATTTCACTTGAAGCACAATTTCTAAGTTGAAAACTTCCTTAGATTTTTAGAGTTTCTCTTGCATATTTTTCCTTGTAATGTTACTTAGCTTTTGCAATTATTTTGGCTTTGTACCTAGCTCTGTTTCTGCATTGGTTTCTGATTTTAGTTTGCGTTGTTTTGTACCAATTGTTGTTTGGTGTGGATTTAGATTTTGTAGATTTCTTTGTTAGACATCCTTTTCTGCTAAACTTGGTTGGTCACTTGCACCCACAACACCTGATTTGATTGTTCCTATTTCTCTAGAATAGAAATGTTTTGAAATAAGTAGGAAATATTTAATGTTGATTAGTGTCAAATGATTTTGAATTTCTTATATCTTCAAACACCAATGGATAGATTAGAGGTCTAACTCATGAGATATGGCCTTCCCTCATTGGAATTCTTCCTAAGGTATTAGTTTCTATTGTGAATTTCATTTATGTTTGCTTGTTTCTTTTATTGCATTTAAGTGTGGATCCGCTATAGGAAATAATCATTGGAGGACAAAAAAACTTAAGTATGCTACTCAAGATTAATCACACGAACATCACCCCAAGTGCCTGAAAGACTGTGATCTAAGCCTTTATAGCACTAAGTATTCCTACGCCCCAGTGATGAATCCTTAGTGTTAATTTGTTGTGGTGTGGGTTTGAAGATTGTTTTGTCGGCTTTAGATTAGGCTAGACTAGGCTATGATCCTACATTTCTTGCGCCTGCACCTCGAATCTTACGAGCCCCAATTGATAATTAAATGTGGGAATTAATAGTGCATATATTTAACCCCAACAACGACCATTACCTTATCTGTAGAGAAAATCTTGGAAAGGGTTTTTTTTTTCCATCTAGTAACCAGAGTCTTGTTGTCGAAGAGATGAGTTGTCATGCCCATGAGCATTCTCTCCAGGTGAGAGATTTGTTGTCAAAGGAGTGGGTTGTTAGGCCCGTGAGCATTTATCCAGGTGAGATATTTGATAGGAATTGTTCCCTGGTGCACTGGGCATTAGTTACAAGGCTCTGAAACTTCCTTTCCGGCCTATTTCTAAAGCCTTGGAAGGGAAGTGGGGCAGCCAAGGGAATGTTGAATAGAGAAGGGGCACACTTCCTAAGGTGGGACATGTATGCAGGGAATGAGAGATTGTAGTAGTTTCAACAGTTGAGCACCTTGGACTAAGAAATTTTGTTGATTACCAGACCTTAGTTCGCCATTAGGAATCCTTTTTCCCTGGTGGATTTTAAGCCCCAGCTTGGGGGTGACCTGTTGTTGAAATTATATGAGCAACAAAATCTATGGTTGGGAGGAACGTCTAAGATCTACGCGTAAATGATGACTCTTTATAAAAATAATAAGTGTCCTTTATGTGTTTGTCTAATTTACTGTGTGCTTAATTATCTATGTCTGATATGGATTTATTTCCTGTATGACGTTTCACATAATTAATTTCCATTATTATGTACGATGTTGTTTGTACATGTAAGCATGATGTTGTATTCAGTAATTATTGTCTCACATGTAGAGTATGGCAGCTATTAAGTATTCCTATTAGTTAACTTTGTAATAATGGTCATGAGTTTCCAAGTAAATGATAGAATTGTCATGCACACGGGGAAATAATCTATGCGTGTAAGAGGATGGAATTTTTTTGCGCACGAGGAAGCAGATCCACGCACACAAGGAGAATTGAATTTGTGTGTGACACCAGAATGGTTGCATGTGCAATAGTGTTCATGTGTTCAGAGTGGTTGCACACACAATAATACTTGTGTGCACTGAATGATTGTGCGTGTAGTTTTATTATGTGTTAATTCTGTTGTTATAACTAGTCTCTAAAGAGGAAAATTTTTGTGGTGCATTCCATCTTGGGATCTTGCACGTTACCTCACGTGTTTTTGCATAGATTAATGTTATAGTGTAGAATCTAGGCACTAGATTTTTAGAGTGGCATTGCTCAATAGTAAGATGTGGATGTTACAAAGTGGTATTAGATCATTTTGTTAGTGATGGTAACAAGGAACATTACATATTGGTATAAAAGTTGTATTTAGGGATTTTGTAGTAGTGGAGACATTACAATGTGGTAACGATACCTGGCTAAGAGGTTGGGTACATTACAGATTGGTATAGAAGGTAGGGTACATTACAATTTTAGATTGAAAAAATTTGAGAAAAGGTTTACACCTAGAGGGATTTGATCCCTCTCAGTGCATGATAGATACATTGTTAAGATGGATCTATGATGTTTCTTTCTTTCTTTCTTTATATATATATATATATATATATATATATATATATATATATATATATATATATATATACGACATGTCAACTTCTTGTTGAGCATAAAAAGAATTGCATATCTCCCTCAAAGCGAGCAACACACCATTGAAATGAGTCACAATTGGAAGATGAGATGGAGTATCCAAATTTCCCTCACCTTCCTTAGTGCCTATTTCTTTCTTATTGAGAGTGTATTAGTGATTTTCGGGTAGATTCTTTTGTCATCATTTGAACCTTTACTTTTTAATTAACATTTGACTTTTAGATGGCCATGAGTATGAAAATTGGAACAATGAAATGAGATTTTAACATGGCCAAAAATTTGAGTTTAAAACCACTAACCAATGACTATATGTATTTTTTATGGGATCCCTTCACACAAGTTGAATTCAAAAAGTATACAAGCTAATGATCCGTGTGTCAGTGAAGATAAGTGATTGTCAAAGTTCATGAAATAACCAATATATTTTCCTATGGAAGGCATATAGTGTTGATTATAGAGTTCATGTGTTAATAATAGGAGTTTCACCTAAATGGGTTGAATAAAAACATTCTCAGTTGTGGATTAAAGAAAGATGATCATACCTTTACAAAGGGAAATGTTGAACCCCAATAAATTTTGACAAATAATTTTTTTTCCTTGGAAAAAAAGCGTAATTTTATTTCATCCAGAGAGAAAAGAAATTACATTCTACAAAATACAAGTCCCCTTGTATTTTCATCCCATTCAAGGTGAGACATATAAGTACATATGGTTAATAGTAGACACCGCTCATACATAAATATGTCTTTTACAAATCTGATTAAACAAGACAAAATTCAAAACAGTGCCAAAATTTGACACCTTGTTGATGTACTGATGTAGATGTTGTAGAGATAAACAAAAAAATATATTTGTTGTAGAAGGTCAAATAAGTTCATTGTCATCATCAAAACAAACATCAAAGAACCTTCTGAGAGATATATAATAAAGTAGAGCATCCCAAGAGAGATCTGTGAGTAGTATATATGGTAAATAACAGAACTGTGCATTGTCGCTGACAACAGATCTGGAAAGTACTGCATGTAGTGAACAAAAACTATAAATATGCATATTACTGGTTGTGGGGGGCCAAGTATTCAATAAAATGTCAGTGGTAGTGTTGGAAATATTGAGAGGGGGGGTGAATCAGTACTACCTTTTTTCAACAATTAGCAATTACTTTGATATTTTATTAATTACCAAAATAGATCAATAATGGAATTGTGTTTAAAATCAATTATATAGATATAATAAACAAGAATTACAACGTTTTATAAAGAATAGTTAAGGAGACCGATCCTTTTTAGAGCACCAACTCTAGGAGACACAAATCCCCTTCTTCAGGGCACCAACCCTAGGAAGCACCAACTCCCTTGTTTTTAGGGCACCAACCCTAGGAAGCACCAACTCCCTTGTCTTTAAGGCACCAACCCTAGGAAGCACCAACTCCCTTGTTTTTTAGGTCACTAACCCTAGGAAGCACCAACTCCCTTATCTAGTAAAGGATATGAATCCTTCCTTGCTCCTCCCTTTCACCCTCACTATGTCAATATCATCAGTTCCTCTTCTTGGACTCTGCTTCTATTTTGATCTTCTGATCTGGACTACAGAGACACTTCTTCTTCACCATTCTTTCTTTACTTTATAGTCCTCTAACTGGTGTGAGCGTTGAAGCATTGTGTCCCTTTGTTTGGACCATTGCACCTCTTAAGTTAATAGTACTAACATTTTTCTTTTAATTTACGATTAATATCTCCATCTATTATTATTTCACATATTAATGTGAATTCTTTTCAACTTCGTAAGAGGGAATTACATAAATCAATCACAGGTATGGATCGATTTATTTTAACTCGATCCCATGCCTTCTTATTTTATCCCCAAGCTTTTGTTGTGTCTCCAATTCTCCAATAGACCATATTTAAGATTTTCAATTGGCTTTCCAGTGCATCGGATGTATTTGATCACTTAATATCAATCAGGACCGAATCTAGTTCCCATTTGGTTCAAAGTTTCTTCTTGAAATAGGAAAAATTCTTCCTTCGTATGTTGAATTTGCACAGATGCACTTTTGGGACCTCTATTCCATATTATCATAGGTGGTGACTAAGAGATTATCCAAACGAGTTCTTAATCACTTATCAAGATCAACGATCATGTTTTATTTTCATGTTGAGATGGACGGTTATCATTCTCTTCAGGATTTCGACGTTCAGGACTCCGCCCTTTGCAGTATTTTAATTGTTCCAGAGAAAATTTTGTTGGAGTTCTTATCAACACTTCCATGCTTAATAAAATTCACATGTCTAGGAGTTAGAACCGTGGGCTTAGGCACAAAGGAGCTCCCGCTCTTCGGGTATTTGACTATTCATGACTCTGGGACTTCAGGCTACTCGAACTATGAAGTAGTTCAATCCCTCTGAAGGTTTACCTATCGAATAAGTCACAACATGACGATGGCCACTTGTTGTTGGTTAACATATCATGCTTACTCTAACCTTCCACTATTATTGATCTAACAGTCACGAAAGAACCTGAAGGATCCTAGATTAATGACTAGCATTAGTTCGCAACTTCTCCCTTTGGCGCTTCGGGTAGTTGCTGGTATGAGAAACTAGATATCCCCGAAGCACATACTCCTAAGTGACGTAGCTTGCTGATGTCAATGTTAATGTGGCATTGGCTGAGTGGTTTCCATGTGTCACCTATATTCGTGACTTACGTATTCCTAAAGTGCCAACTAGACCTTGACACTTGTCACCATATGATTGTGCCACGTGTTCTTGCTGACATGGATCTCCTGAAATGTCATATGTATTTCAAATTTGGATAATATATCGAATGATCTATTTTTCACCTAAATTCTTGATCCAACGACCCTCATTCACTTCAAGAATTTAGGGCTCCGACATTCAGGTGAACTTACATGTTTTAGACCCCTTTTCGCTGAAGTGGTCAGCATCAAAGTTGACCACCATTGGACTCGCCTATCCTCATCCAACGGTCACCATGCATTTCCCAGATCTGATGCCCCTCATTCACTTTGGGAATTCAGGGCTCCGACCTTCGGGTGAACTTACATGTTTTAGACCCCTTTCTGTCGAAACATCAGCGTCGAAGTTGACCATCTCCTTTCCTTTTCTATGATTTGACGATTCCAATATTTCACTTCATATCAACGATTAATGACAGTTTGTGACTTTGAGGCTTTGGCCTTCGAGTAAAATTACATGTTCTTGGCTTCTTTTCGTCGGAGTGGTTAGCATCGGAGTCGATTGTCTCCTTTCCTATACTATGATCTAATGGTTCCAATGTTTTCACTCAGATCAACGATTGATGGTAGTTCGTTTAATTCGAGACTCTGGGATATTTATGTCTTACACTATCCTTCCACTAAACTCTATCGGATGGTCGAGAATTCATCTGAAGTCCCTCCTTGATCTAATGACTGGCATAATTCCATGACTTCATGAGTTTGTTCCTCTGCCTTATCTCCAATGTCCTGAAACTTACGTTATCCTTCCACTTGGATTTGATCAATGGTTCTAACTGATCTGATGGTTGCGATTACTTCCAAATTTTTAATGGACAATTAGATTTCCACGATTTTTCATATGGGTTTCTTTTGTGTGGGCTCTGGCTTCTGCGTGATCTGACGATCCAAGATTTTCCCGATAAGTATATCAACGAACAAGATTCTTCCTTGATTCTTTTGGAGTTTTACTCTGGGGATTTCAATCCCGGTAGCATTTTTGCAATGCACTCTCCCTTCTGAGCTTCAATTAATGTCCTTCCTTCTGAGATTTGAGTTTATACTGGGTTCTTCTGCACCCTTTTGACATCAATGATAATATTGTACCACTGTGTCCAACATTATCCCCCTTTGGCATTGATGACAACCTTTTCTTTTTGAAATATTTTTATTTATGTTTCTGATCAATTTCCTCCCCCTTTGACAACAATCACATAGGGGATCTTTCTTTGCTCCCCATGTGGAAATAATCCCCCTGACCATGTGCCCCTTTTCTTATGATACAATTTTTATGGTTTTTAATGAGGTTTGTGAATTACTCCCAATTTCTGTCAAAGATTTTCAAAAGTACTCCTGGGCAAAGGTTTTATGAATATGTCTGCAATTTATTCTTTGGTGTCTACATACACTATTTTAACCACTTTTTGGGTAACCCGATCTCTTAGAAAATGGTATTTAATTGGGATGTGTTTGGTTTTAGAATGCACTACTGAATTTTTAGAGTTACTTATGGCACTAGTGTTATCACAATTAATAGTGATGGGATTATGATATCTTATTTGTAAATATTCTAATGTTTGCTTCATCTAAAGAACTTGTGTGCAACAGGATGCAACAACAATGTATTATGTCTCTCTTGTAGATAGTGATGTGGATGTTTGTTTCTTACTTTGCCATGCTACCAGAAATTTTCCTAGAAAAAATGTTCCCCCATTGGTACTTTTCTTATCATCTATACTACCGGCCCAATCTGCATTAGTGTATGCAGTTAGATTGAAGTCTTTATCTTTTGGATACCATAATCCAAGTTCTAAGGTGCCTTTAAGATATCTGAATATTCTCTTTACTACTTTTAAGTGAGTTTCTTTTGGTGTTGATTGAAATCTCCCCACGATTCCTACAACCTATATGATGTCAGGTCTTCTTGTTGTTGAATAGAGCAAACTTCCAACCATTGATCTATACATCATTTGGTCCACTTTTGGTGAGTCATCTTCTAGGATTAGTTTACATCCAGTGACCATGGGAATACTCATAGGTTTATTATCTTCCATTTGGAATTTATTTAGCATTTCCTTGATATATTTGTCTTGGGAAACGAATATTCCATTTTTTTTTTATTTACTTATAAACCTAAGAAAAAGGACAGTTCTCCCAGCATAGACATTTCAAATCCTTCCTGCATTTTCGTTGCAAATTTTCTTCTTAGTGTAGTAAGATTACTTCCAAATATGATGTAATCTAAATATACCACCACAACCATCATGTTTTGATCCTCAATTTTGATGTATAAGTTTTTTTCAGTATTCCCTCTCTTATATCCTTGTTTTTGCAGGTATTGATCAAGCCTTGAGAACCATGCTTTGGGGGCTTGTTTAAGATCATACAGGGCCTTTTTTAGATTGCACACATAGTCCTAATTTTATGTTAACATGAATCCTTTTGGTTTCTCAACATAGACTTCTTCTTCTAATGTTCCATTAAGGAATGTTGACTTGACATACATCTGATATATTTTGAAATTTCTGAAGAAGAAAAATCCCAGGAACATTCTGATGGCCTCAAGTCTTGCTACTGGAGAGAAAGTCTCTTCCACTTGGTAATATCCTTTGCAAACTAATATGGCTTTGTTCTTTATAATCTCCCCATTTTCATTTAGTTTGTTCTTGAAGATCCACTTGGTTCCTACCACATTATTGTCCTTGGGTCTTGGAACTAGTTCCCAAGTCTGGTTCTTCTCTATTTGGTCTAGTTCTTCATTCATTGCTTTTATCCAATATTTATTTTTTCTAGATTCTTTAAATGACTTAGGTTCTATTAGGGATAGCATTGTTTGTTCTGAGTCAAAAGCGAGTTTCCTTCTTGTTTTCACTTCTGTATTTTTATCTCCAATAATCTGACTTTCGGGATGATTCTTTTGAACTCTTTTTGATGGAGCTTTTGGCAAGGGGAGTTTCTTCATTGTCTTCTTCATCAGTATATGGTTCAATTTCTTATGTTTCATTATCATCATCTTCTTGCTGAGATTCCACATCATCATCTTCTTGTTGAGATTTTACATCATCATCGTCTTGTTGATATTTTTTATCATTGTCTTGGGATATGCTCTTTTCTAGATCATCTATCTTTACGTTGGCACTTTCCACTATATTTAGTAGTCTAATATTATAACATATGTATTCTTTATTATTAGATGAATACCCTAAAAATATTCATTCATCATATCTTGGATCAAACTTTCCTAAGTTTCTTCATCATTCTTCATGTAACATTTACTTCCAAAAGTTCTAAAGTGTTTTATAGATGTTGGCCTCCAAAACCATAGTTCATAAGGGGTTTTGTCATGGTTGGGTCTCAACTGAGCTCGATTAAGTATGTGGATTGTTGTGTAGATTTCATCTCTCCATAATTTTTCTGGAAGCTTGGCTTCATTTAGCATGGTTCTTGCAGCTTCTTGAACTATTCTTTTTTTCCTTTCTACCACTCCATTCTGTTGAGGAGTCCTGGGAGCTGAAAATTGTCTTTTGATACCATGATTTTCACAGAATTGAATGAACTCTTTAGAGGTGAATTCTCCTTCATTGTCTGATCTCAGGCATTTAATTTTGAGATATGTTTCATTTTCTACAAGGGCTTTGTATGTTTTAAACTTCTCAAAGGCTTCTAATTTTTCTTTTAGAAAGTATACCCAGGTCAATCTTGTGTAATCATCAACAATCAACATAAAATATTATTCACCAAAAGTACTTTTAGTTCTGGTAGGTACACATAGATATGTGTGAATAAGTTCTAATGGTTTTGTTGTGGAATGCTCTTTTGTTTTGAACCTAACTCTTGTTTGTTTTCCTATTTGACAATGTTTACAAATAGAATATGAAGGCTTAATCACTTTTGGTAGGTCCCTAACTGCCTCTTTCTCATCGTCTTTGATCAAGTTGTCAAATCTTAAATATCTCACTATTCTATGCCATAGCCAACTTTCATATACTTGGATTAAACAACATTTTTCTTCTTCATATATATTAAGGATGTACACATTGCTAGATGTTCTTGGTGCAACTGCCACTAGCTTTCCAATGTCCTTTTTTTTGATCTCACATTTCTGAGAATCAAAAGTAAGTATGTTACCTTGATCACATGTCTGAATTACACTTAGGAGATTAGGTTTGATATTTTCTACCAGAAGTACATCTTCTACTTTGGTTTTATTATTTCCTAATCTAACAGTTCCTTTTCCTAGTATTTTGGCTAACATATTATCTCCAAAAGTTACTTTTCCTTTTCCTTTCTTGTTTAAATTGAGAAATTTTCTTTGATCTCCAGTCATGTGTTTGGAACATTCATTGTATATACCACTTACATCCTTGATTTCTCGCATATAATGCTACATTGCATGCTGGTTGCTTTTTCTTCAATACTTTTTTATTATTGGGAATATTTATCATGTTATCATATTTTGTTTCTACATTCACTAGATTTATGACCATAGTTGTTTCCTTTGTAACATTCAACATTGTAGTCTTGTAAGGGAGAGAAGGAGTTATAGTTTCTTCTTTTTGCATTATCCTTATTATTTCCATATCTTTGAACATTTCTTAGATTGTACTCTCTATAAGCTTTACAATGTATTGCTTTATGTCCAAAAATTTTGCAGGAATAGAAATAACCAAGGAAGATATATTTATTTATGTTTGAGGGATTCCTTTTGATGATTCTATTCTTTTCGTTATCTTTTTCATTAGTAGAAGGTACATATTTTTGTTTATTTGGGATAGTTTCAAATGGTATTGTTCTTGTTTTCTTTTCTTTTTTATTTATGGCATTCTTAACATCTGCATCGCTGATTTTTTCATTTTCTTCTTCTGTAGAGGGATCATATCCTACTCATGTCTTATCATTTGATGATCTCTGACTGCTAAGAATGTTATTCAATATTTTTTAGTTGTTTTCAAATTTAGACTTAATATCTTCTTTTTCTAGTTTCCCTTTTAGTTGAACTATTTCATCCTCCAATATCTTACACATTTTTTTGTTTTTCACTTGGTTCTTTATTCAATATTTCTTATTTTCTTTTGGTTTCTTGGAGTTGAGTTTTTAACTTAATAATCATTTTTTCTGACTCACTGATGGTTTTGGAAACTTCCTTCTCTCTTGATTTAGTAGCTTCTTCAATCTCTAGAAGCTCTTCCCTTAGTAACCTAGTTTTGTTTTTTTAGTTTTTCTTAGTTATTCAATTACACGAAGGAATTCTTCTTCGAAGTTCACTTCTTCTTCATATTCCAAATGATTATCATCTTGAGTTTTTATTCCCATAAATAGAATCATTGGATCCTCCTCTTCTTGGGTAAAGAACGTTTTCTTTTTCTTGTACAACTTCTTTTTATCATTAGTTTTGTTTTTCTTCTAATTTTTTAAGGTTGTTTCATCATCACTTCCCTCCTGCTTAGGATGGGGACATTTATTGGCAGAGTGTCCAATTTTTCCACATTTGAAACATATTAGAGGAATCTTTCCTTTGTATTTCCCAGTACCTTTCTTGAGTTTGTTTATGAAGTTGTCAGTTTCTTCATAAGATATATATGATATCTCATCATTGGTCTTTTTCTCCTACCTCATCTTTGTTTTAGATGCTTTAAAGGTTGTTTCTCTTTTTTATGGTTGTTGTTCCCTGTTCTCATCTCATATGCTGTAAAAATTCCATGAAGTTGATCTACTGTGAGTTTGTCAAGTTTTGGCCTATCTTCAATTGTATAAATATTGGCATCATATCTCGTAGGAAATGACCTTAATATATTTTGTATAATAGGTTTATCGGTAAATTCTTCTCCCACTTCTCTGATTGAATTAACTACCTCATATACCATATTAAAGTATTTAACGATGTTCTCTTCTTCTTTCATTTTCAAATTTTCAAACTGATTTCTATAGGTTTGTAGTTTGGCTTCTTTGACTTTTCTATCTCCTTCATATAAAACTTCCAATTTATCCTAGATTTCTTTAGCCGACTTACAATGTATAACCTTCACACATATAGAATTTTCCAATCCTCCTAGAATGGCATTAACTGCTCTTGAGTTGTCATTGCAATTTTTCTTTCTTGTAGTATATGTGGGTGGATTGACTGGTGCAGTGTAACCATGTACAACAGATTTCCAGACATCAAAACCAAGAGCCAACAGGAAGCTTTTCATTCTTATTTTTCAGATAGCATAGCCACCTCCATTGAACAATGGTGTTTTTTTGGAAGACAACCCCTCTTGCTAATCCATTTATTACAGGATCTACCTTCCAGTTATTAGACTGTGCTGAAGGCACTCGCTCTAATACCAATTGTTGGAAATACTGAGAGGGGGGGTGAATCAATATTACCATTTTTCAACAATTAGAAATTACTTTGATATTTTATTAATTACCACAACAGATCAACAATGGACTTGTGTTTAAAATCAATTATATAAATATAATTAACAAGAATTACGCAGTTTTATAAAGAATAGTGAAGGACATCGATCCTTTTTAGAGCACCAACTCTAGGAGACACAAATCTCCTTATTCAAGGCACTAACCCTAGGAAGCAACAACTCCCTTGTTTTTAGGTCACCAACCCTAGGAAGCACCAACTCCCTCGTCTTTAAGGCACCAACCCTAGGAAGCACCAACTCCATTGTCTTTTAGGGCACCAACCCTAGGAAGCACCAACTCCCTTATTGTAAAGTCCCCAACCATCCATGTCGGCCACGCTATGCCAGAGAACATTTTTTGTTTTCTCTACAGAACATATTGTAACATACCCAACATCCAACTGAGCTATGCCACATAAAATTTTTGAACTGCATGCAATTAAAATATACACACACAGAACTCTTGTGGAAATATATTTATATATAAAACGTAAACAACCAAATACATATGTAAATGCATGGATTCACACTGAAATAACAACAACATATACATGCAGCAAATACAAGAAATACCCATAAATATACAGACAGTTATAACCACACATATGATAACCCATAAAAATAAGCACGTAAATAACAATGCAGCATGTAAATTTATCACACAATTGTCACTTATCTTGGTAAGAATATCACCAACTGTGTGCAGACCTTCCACGAACCTCACAGCCTTAGACCACATTGTTCATCACTCTCAACAGTGATTCACCCCCGAGATGGGACTAAACTCCACCTGGGTAAAGGGATTCTTAACCAGGCTAAAGGCTCATAAACAATAAGAAAGACTCTGTCTCAGGTGCCAACTCAAACTAACAACCTACAGTCCCTCATTCCCCACTTGTTTGTCCCACCCTCAGAAGTGTGCCCCTTATCTGCTCAACAGTACTTTGGCTGCCCCACTTCCTTTTCGAGCTTCAACAACAGGCCGAACAGGAAGTCTCAGAGCACTGTAGCTACAGTTCAACACCTTCAAGAAATCAATTCCTAGCAATTCTCTCACCCAGAGAGAAATTTATCATGGGCCTGACAACCTGCCTCTTCAATATCCCACGGGCCTGACAACCCGCTTCTTCAGTCCATCTCCCAATCTAACCAACTACACGAACAAAGAATGACTATGGATACAAGTTCATATATAGTCATGAAGATACGAAGGATAGCTCAATGGGTGTGTGCATGCTCATCGATGATTGACTTGATGGATGAATGATGGATATAATGATAAAAAATGAACTAAGTCCAACAATATGTATGCATGTCCCCAACTTGACACTTGTCATGTTGGGAGCTACTTTGGCCCACTTGTCCCCAACTTTAGAACTTAGGATAAGATAATTATCCATACTTTATGATTTAAGAAATATTAATATAATATTCTTTTTTTTTGTCTTAAGCTCCCTAGCTTAGCCCTTTTCCTTAACTTTTAGGCCTCTCCCTTTCCCTAACTAGTGGATTTTATTCCCCCATCTCTTTTATCATGGTCGGTCTGCACGCATTGATGTATTTTATATTAATTATGAGATATATACAAAAGTAGGTGCACTGGCCTTTAACATCTAGGCTCTTCGGCCTAATCAAAACATAAGCATCCTAGCTTATAATAATTGGCTCACCAACCTATAAAACACAACATATACACAAAAGGTTCCATGGCCTCAAAATCGCACGCACTTAAGTTATTGCACGTGTTATCCAGGAATGTGCACACTTCATCATTTTACTGCGTAGTACAAGCGCGCACTATGCCATGAAATGTGCATGCAAAAATGATATCAAAACAACTCACCAGCTTAAATACATTTTCATTTGCATTTACAATTGGGTTCGGCCTAGGGATATTACAATCCCCTCCTCTTATTTATGCAATGTCCTCAGTGTATCATGTACCCATATACAACAAAATTTCAAAAATCCTCAAAAAAGATGTGGGTATTCTGCCCGCATTGCATCCTCATGCTCCCAAGTAGCGTCCTCAGGACCGTACCAGATCCATTGGACCTTTACAAGCCCTATGGCTCAATTCCAGAGTTGTTTGATTTTCCAGACCATAATGCGTACCGGTTGCACTTGAAAAGCACCTTCTTGCTCCCTCTGAATCACATTCCAATCAATAACATGATTAGTATCAGGTATATATTTCTTGAGCAAAGATACATGGAATACATTATGAACAGTCATAGATGCAGGCAATGCAATCATATAAGCTACTAGACCAATCCTCTCTAGGATTTCAAATGGCCCACAATAGCGAGCTGCCAATTTTGAACAATTTCCCAACTTCAGGGAACTTTTGTTGGCTTTCACTTTCAAGAATACATGATCACCCACTTTAAATTCCTTGTGAGTTCTGCCCTTATTAGCGTAAATTTTCTTCCTGTCTTTGGCAGCCTTTAAATTTTGTTTTATTTTTATCATTTTCTCGTCCATTTCCTTGAGCAAATCTAGCCCAACCACTGCCCTATCTGCTAGGTTATCCCAGCTTACTATCATGTTTCACTTTCTGCCATAAAGTGCCTCAAATGGGCTCATCTTTAGAGATGCTTGGTATCCATTGTTATAAGCAAACTCTACCAAGTGTAGGTAGTCTTCCCATTTTGATGGTTTATCCATCACATACATCCTTAACATGTCCTCAAGCACTTGATTCACCCTCTCTATTTGACCATCTGATTCTGGATGATAAGTTGTGCTAAAATTCAAATTTGTTCCAAGTCCATTAAATAATCCTTTCCAAAATTTTGAGGTTAATTTTGGATCTCTTTCAGACACAATTGTCTTGGGTATGCCATGTAATCTAGCAATTTCTTTCATATAAACATCAACAATGTTGGTTGCCTTGTGAGTGAGCTTAACTGGAACAAAATGGACAGCTTTAGTAAGCTTATCCACCACTACCATGATAGAATCATGTTGCTTGTTTGTTCTGGACAGTTTGGTGATGAAATCCATGGTTACAACTTCCCATTTCCACTCAGGAATGGGTAATGGTTGTAGCAAACCAGCTGGGTGTCTATGCTCAGCTTTTACCTTTTGACATTCCAAACATCTGGCAATAAAATCTGCAACCTCTTTCTTCATGCCTGACCAATAATATTGGCTCTTGACAGGTGCAATAGTTTTCTGATATCCTGGGTACCCAACATAAGGCACATTATGCATTTCTCTCGATATCAGATTTTTCAACTCCTGGGAATTTGATACATAAATTATGCCCCTATACATGAGAATTTCATCATTATCTAGCTTAACATAGTTACCAACTTAATGAGAACTGTGACCTCAAAACGAGAACTCTGGCCCAAAAAACCCATATTTTTCCCCAAAAAACATGAAAATCAACCCCCAAATCAAAAAGTGGCGCTACCGGTAGCACCATTTTTTCAAATGGGGTCAAAATTACAACATTTTTCAAACATGGACTTTAAAACTCATACAATAGATTAGAAAAACCTTCAAATCGACACCTAAATAAGAAAATGATGTTACGATTTTTTTAATTTTTTTTCAAAACGTTAAATTTATAGATATTTTGAAATTGTACTTTTAGCAGTCGGTACCATTAAAACCAAAACCTCAAAATCAACCATCAAATTGAAATGTACTGCTACCGGTAGCACCCATTTTAAATTTGGGGTATTAAAATGACATTTTTTTAAAGTGGT
>JASDQU010735873.1:102808-120792 GCA_032191745.1 Picea mariana | reverse complement strand
AAACCAAAACCTCAAAATCAACCATCAAATTGAAATGTACTGCTACCGGTAGCACCCATTTTAAATTTGGGGTATTAAAATGACATTTTTTTAAAGTGGTAATCAAAATCATCCTTACTACAAACAAAATCATCAAATAAACCCTTAAATACTTACTTTTTAAATCTTAGTTTATTACTCCAAACACAACATAATACATAATACCATAAAAACAATACATTTAAAAACATATAATCAAAACCCAAATTTGAAAAGAAAAAAACATTAAAAAAATGGTGTATAAAAACAAAAACTAAAAAAAAAAATGAAAAAAATTTAAAATTTTTCCAAGAAAACAATAATTTCTAAAATATGTATATTTGTTTTTGAAAAAAAATAGTAAAAAATCCTTTAAAACGTAAAATAATATATAAAAATATATAATAAAAAAAACAAAAATCTATTAAAATCATGTCAAAATTAAAAAATAAATAAATAACTAAAAAAAATCAATTTCAAATTTAAAAATAAAACAATATATATAACTATATTATATATTATATAATAATATAAATATAATATATTTATATTATTATATAACTATATATAATATAGTTATATATTATATTACTATATTATATATAGTTATATAATAATATAAATATAATATAGTTATATTATTACATAACATGGGAAGATTTACGTTGAATGAGAACTATAGTTTTGTTTTTGTGATTGGATTGATGATTACCTAGTTACCTTTGAATCAAAGCTGTCCCCTCTCCGTCTTGGCCAGGATTGATTTTTCTATCAATGTCCAAAGAGCATTAGACCTTTATGAAATAAATGGCATTCCAATGTGTTTCTTTTTGTATGAAAGCGATTAGTACAATTGATCTCGCTTCAAACCTTTCTCGCCTGTTGTAACCTCCATAATATCAAAGTGATGTGTCATTATTGTGTCCAGAGGTGACCGATCAAATGTTTGTGTTCCGAAGCTATCCCTATCATATGAAAGAGAGTTTGTTGATCGCTATAAAATCAATGTGGTTCAGTGTCGCGGGGCTTGGCTTTTTTATGTCATTCTCATCACCGCACACATAACAGTAGATAGAATTTGAGCATTCTCTTTCTGAGATCGACCCGAAAAGCAAGAGGAGTTTCGATTCGGAAATGTGGAAAGGTTATCTCAATTAAGTCGTTCATTTATGAAATGATTGTTTGGCGTTGAATGAGGGTTGTGGGCCATTTCGGGCATCGCCCTAGCCCCCGTGCGGGCAAGGGCCAGGTCCCATGGGTGCTATGGGACCTGGCCCTTGCCCGCATGGGGGCTGGGGTGATGCCCGGAATGGCCTGCGGTCCTCAGTCACGCTCAACGAATACATGTACGGTTTAGTGACCCATTCATAACTATATATAATACAGTTATATAGATTGGTTTTCTAAAAATTTGCAATTAAATTTTTTTATTATATAGATTGTTTTTTTTTTTTAAATTTGCAATTAAATTTTTTGAATTTTAATGTTTTGTTAATATTTTTTTTTTTTTAATTTTGATATGATTTTAGTAATTTTTCTTTTTTTTTTCATATAAGTGTCTTAACGTTAATGTCAATCTTAATTTCACTTAAGGTTAGAATTCCCAACTAAAATTATTTTTTTTATTTTTAAAAGCTCTAAAATATCCTTTGGTAAATTAATAAACGTACATATATTGTAATAAAGAAGATTTGGTGTGTAATAACTAGCTTAGAAAGAAAATCAACAAGAATGGACATCTAAATAATTAAAATAATGAATTAATTTTAAATATAAAATGAAAGAAATTTTTTTATGCTTAATATTATTATATTATTAAATTTTTGTTTTAAATTTTAATTAATTTCCATTTTTTAATAAAAACTTTTAATTTTTTTTTTTATAACTTTATGTTTTTTAAAGATTTTTATTATTATTATTATTTTTAATTTTGTATTAAATTACTTATTTAAGTGTTTTAATATATATATATATATATATATATATATATGTGTGTGTGTTAACTTTTCTAAAGATTTTGGACTATATTTTTTATTTTTTAATTTCTCATTTAATCTTAGTTTATATATTTTTTGGTTTTTGTTTTTTTTTTTCCACTTATTTAGTAATTATATAAATTCTCTTTAAATTTATTTAGTTTTTCTTTTTAAATTTAACTCTTTTATTTTTCTTAGTTTTTTTTTTTTTAACTTTAATTTATCAAAAAAAATCAATTATATTTTTTTGATAATTGTTTTAAAATAGTGTTATTTAACTACAATGATTTTCTATCTATTAAAGTAAAGGTAAAAAATGTGTTAAAAATGATATTTTTCAGTATATTTAAAAAAATATGGAACCATAAATTAATTAAGGAACGAAAAATAGTATTTTAAAAAACATAAATGGTAAAAAATATTTTGAGATTGAAAGAAGCATTGAAAAATGACTAAAAACACTGTTGATAAAAAAATGAAAATAAATAAAAAAATAAAACAAATGAAAATAAATGAAAAAACAAGCATTTAAAAAAAAAGTGGAAATATTATGCATGAGAAAATTTAAAATATCAAAAAACCACCTAAAAACGGAATTGGGTGCTACCGGTAGCACCATTTTTAAAAACGGGGTAAAAAACTTGACCCCCCAAAAAACGAGAACTCTGTAGAGTTCTCGTTAAGTTGGTAACTATGTTGCTTGTATTCTTCAATTTTCTGTTGCAAATTACCTTGTTGTAATTTTTCCACTAATTTCGTGTAAAGCAAATCTAATTTGGAAGCCTCTAAATTTTTTTCTTTCAAATCTGATTGGTACATGCTAATGATTGTAGCATGCATTTCATGCACTCTTCTGCTGAGTGCATCAACCACTTTGTTCTATTTCCCCTTGATATGCTTTATATCAAAGTCATATTCACTTAAAAACTCTAACCATCTGCTTTGCCTAGCATTTAGAGTTGGCTAATCAAATAAATATTTCAGACCATTATGGTTTGTTCTCAGCTCAAACCTTTTCTCCATGAGGTAGTGTCTCCATTTCCTCAAGGCATGCACTATGGCTACCAACTCCAAATCATGAGTGGCATAGTGTCTTTCATACTCCTTCAACTTTCTTGATTCATAACATATGACAAATCCATTTTGACAGAGGACTCCACCAAGTCCTTCTTTACATGCATCTGTGCATACAATGAAGTCTTCATTTGGGTCTGCAATCCCTAATATTGGAGCATTTGTTAATAATTGTTTCAAGTGTTGGAAACTCTTTTCACAATCCAATGTCCATTGAAACTTCACACCCTTTTTTTGCAAGGAAGTGATTGGGTGTGCAATCTTTGAAAATACTTCAATAAATCTCTTGTAGTAGCCTGCAAGGCCCATGAATGATTTAACCTCTGTCACATTCTTTGGCACTGACCATTCTCTAATGGCTTCTATCTTCTCAGAATCCACTATTATCCCCTTCTCTGAAATGATATGTCCTAAATAATGAATTTGCTTCTAGTAAAATGAGCACTTGCTCAATTTTTCATACAAATGATGCTCCCTTAATAATTGAAACACCGTCCTCAAATGATGTTCATGCTCTTCCTCTGACTTAGAATATATAAGAATGTCATCCAAAAAGACAATGACAAACTTGTCTAAATATTTTTGGAAAACACCATTCATTAAGCACATGAAAACAGCTGGTGCATTTGATAACCCAAATGGAACCATTGTGAACTCATAATGACCATACCTTGTCCTGAAGGCAGTCTTGCTAATATCTTCCTCTTTAATCCTTACCTGATGGTATCCTGACCTGAGATCTATCTTTGAAAAGATCTTTGCATCCTTCAATTGATCAAAAAGATCATCAATCATTGGCAGAGGATACTTGTTCTTTACAGTCACTTTATTCAACTGTCTGAAATCAATGCACAATCTTAATGTTCCATCTTTCTTCTTCACAAACAAGACTGGGGCACCCCAAGGTGACACACTTGGGCGTATATACCTTTTCTTCAAAAGTTCTTCAAGCTGCATTTTCAACTCCTTCAACTCTGGTGTACTCATTCTGTAAGAAGTCTTTGACACTGGAGTTGATCCAGACATTAAAATTATAGAGAAATCAATATCTCTCTTTGGGGGTAGTCCTGGTACCTCCCTGAACACATCTTCAAACTCTTTTAGGAATGCATAATATTTCAAATTTGACACCTTATCTTTAGGTGTCTCTTACATATGAGCTACAAATATTTCACACCCTTTTCTATAACATTTCTTCATCTGCAATGCTAAAATTTCTCTGATGGTTACTGCCCTGGGAATTCCCTGCACTCTCCTTAGGTTCCCTTCCTCATCCAAGCAAGTAAATGCCTTGTTATGACAGTCTAGGATAACATGATGTTGGTCAACCAATCCATCCCAATTAGGCAGTCATAAGAACCTAAAGGAAAGATGTTCAAATCTGCCCCAGTGTTCAGTCCATTCATGTCCATAAGACATGATTTAACCATCTCATTAACTTTTCTTTTGGCTCCGGTAGCCAGCTGCACCAACTGGAAAATGCAAACTTTCCACCATCTTAGGATCTATATAACTATGACTAGCTCCTGAATCAATTAAAATAGGGTTGTTGATCATACCTTCCACTTCAATCATATGTGACTGATACTCTTCTTGCTTGTTGTCCAGGGATGCATAGATCCTTGGTACATTTTTGCCCATGTCCTCCATTGTTTCAGCTTATTGTACATTATGAAAAGTTCTCACTTTTTCACCTCTGTGAGGAAAATCTTTGTACATATAATCTCCTTTGCAACCCCAACATTGAATAGGTGGTTGCTTTGGCCTTTGACCCCCTACCTCAATCGTTCTGGACTCTCTAGGAGTTTGTTGTTCCCGTGGATTATTTATGAAGAATGGTGGCTTAGCTCCCTTCTTCCTCTAATCCACCTTGAATTTATTTTTGTCTTCCCAAGATTTTTGGAAAGTTAGTCTTGTTTTTTTCTTATCATATAAGCATTTAGCTTGCCTTATGGTCTCTTCCAATGTCTTGGGATCATCAAACTGTATTTTTTCACTGATAAATGATAGCAATCCACTCAAATAGCTCTGAATCTTAACTGTATCATCCTTGATGAAAGAGAAATACTTCAACAGTTCTAAAAACCTTATTTCATATTCATCAATTGTCATACTCCCAAGCTTGAGTTCAAATAAATCTTTCATTTTCTTATCATAGTATCTTTTAGTCAAGTATTTATTTTCAAAATACTTCTTGAATTCTCTCCAAGTGACACTTTTCTCTTTAATGTGTTGCACCTACACAAGTTGATCCCACCACATGGATTCCTTTCCCTTGAATTGATAGATAGAAATTCTACCTTCTGCCTGAGAAGAATAATTATGCAATTGAAAATACTTTCTCATGCCCAGCAACCATGTCTCTGCATCTTCATCCTTCTTATGCTCACCATCAAATGTAGGAGGTTTGATTTTGTTCATTTCTCTTCGTAGTTCATTCACCCCAGACCTCTTATTCTTTCTGACAGGGGATGGACTTGAGATGTTGTGTGATCTCTTATTGGAATGCCTCGGGGAGTGGTGGTGATGTCTACTAACACTTCTAGTTCTTCTTTTCTCATCGGGAGGCCTGTGACTTCCATATTTGCTTGAGCCACTCTCCTTGTCCAATTTCTTTTCGATTATGCTCAAGATCTGCAATAACTTCATGTTGAAGTCATCCTTGTACTCCTTGGATTTCATAACCCTTTCATTATCATCTTTATGGATTTGGACATCCTTTTGCAAATTTTTAATGGTCTCTTCCATATTCATGTTTTCATCCCTTCCTTCTCCATGTCCATTGGAGTTTTTTCCTTCAATGCCCAATGGACATCCATCCCTCTAATCTCATATTCCTGGATGTAATTCCCTTGTGCCTCTTCCATACTTTGGACTCTATGCTAATATTGAACTGATCTAGTTGTTGTTAACTATGCAAAATGTGCAGCCAACAAAACTTTGTGAGGCTAATTGTTTCAACAATTTCATGACAATATGAACCATTCTGGTTCAATAATATATCAGAATTATTTCTTCTGATTTCCTGGAAATATGAATGCCCGGATCAATTTTATGGGTGGATATTTCGATTCCACTATCCAATACCTTTCCATCACCTTCTCCCATGCTCAATTCTGAGTCTCGAGCAAAAAGTTATGGCTATTTAAAAATTGCCCAGTAATTTTTTTTTTTGTTCATCTTTCAACACGGCGCAACTTTGTGCTGTAAATATGCATTCTTGCATCTACTCCTTTGGAATTTTCGTAGGATTTAAATTGGGTTTCTTCATATACATCTTATGGAAAATCTATCCAAGTTTCATCTCTTTCTGGGTTCTAGGATGCTAGTTACAACCTGCTGAAATTCCAGACCAAAATACCATATTATAACTAGTATGCTACAAGTTCCTTATTTTCCATATTAAACGCTTTTAACATGACCAAAAATTAAATTCAGCTCTTGGAATGTCTTCTATGGTTCAATATCTTTCCATTTACTGCTTCTGTGCCTCAATCGGATCTCAGAGCAAAAAGTTATGGCTCTCTGAAGTTAGATGGATCTTAAAACTTACCCTCCATTGTTTGTGTTGTAACTTTCTCATAAAAGCTCCATTTGATGAATGGTTTACACCATTAGAAAGATCTCTCCGAGCTATTTTATTTGAGCTACAAAGACAAAGTGTTCCTTGGCACACTTTGTTCTCGTGGTTTTCGAGTGCCTAAAAACTCTCTTAACGGCCTCAAAAATGCACTGTAAAAAGATGACGTTCAAATGATATAAAACGTCTCAGAAAATCATTGGTTTTTTGTTGTTGTTCACCCTTCAAACAACTTTGCGTGCACAAATTTCAACGTGTAACCCATATTTACCATGCGTAGCAATAACACAAGGTAAATTGTGCTTTGCGCACTTTAAAAACCACTGTGTATCACTTCTCTGTTGCGTCAATAACTTGCGCGCACTACTTTTATGTCGTGCGCCAATATCCACCGCGCGCAGTTTTGGGTTCTTGCACTAATACCTGTTGCGCGCAGTTTTTGTATTGCGCGTTGATATTCCATGTGCATTTCACTCTATCCACTGCACCATGCCAAAGTTTAGTACGCCCCCACCGTGCACCAATACTCTGTGCGCACCATTAACTAAATTGTCACATGACAACATATACCCACATTGCGCGTGCACCAACCAAAATCCTCTGTGCTCTGCCAATACTATGCACACCATGCGCGCCATTATCATTTTTTTGTGTGGCACCAAAATTTAGTGTGCGCACCAGCACACTAACATTTTTCCGCACGACACCAAAATTTAGTGCGCACACCCGCACGCTAACATTTTTCTGCGCGACACCAAAATTTAGTGCGCACACCCGCACACTAACATTTTTCCGTGCAACACTAAAATTTAGCGCACACACCAGGACGCCAATATCTTGCCGTGCAGTGACGAATGTTACCTATCACAATCTTTTCACTGCGCATCGTGTATTTTTAGTGCGCCCTCTTGCGCACACTCATTTTTATGCGCATCAATTCCTTGTGAATTCCGCTGCAGAAATTGGGGCTTTTGCTTAACTTTTTCCCCAATTTACCATAGACATTCCACAACTATGAAATTCGTTCAATTTCACCCCAATAACACCATCTCAACCTATGCAACAACAAATCATTGTAAGTTGACATTTCTGGAATGAATTTTTCCCAAACTCAATTCACGAATTGGGAATTTTAATTACAAAACTCGCTCCAATTGACATGGCTTCACTATAACTTCAAATTTGACTAATTCCAGGTCTGAATTTGATAGGACAGATATTAAATCAAGAATATCTCACCATATGGCGGAATTTCTCCATTTTCCCATGAATTTAACAACAGAAATTGGGGTTTTTTCCTAATTCCGCATCGTTGCTTCTAAATATTACCATGGACGCTCTGCAACTTGAAATTTGGCCACTTCGAAATAGATTCTCTGTGAAATTTCTCTTCAACTAAACTTGCTCAGCCCATTCAAGCTCAGTGTTGAAAACTGAAGCTCTGATACCATGTTGTAACATCCCTGACCATCCATGTCGGCCACGCTACGACAAAGAACGCTTTTTGTTCTCTCTGCGGAACATACTGTAACATACCCAGCATCCAACTAAGCTATGCCACATAAATTTTTCGAACTACATGCAATTAAAATACACACACAGAGAACTCTTACGGAAATATATTTATATATAAAATGTAAACAACCAAATACATATGTAAATGCACGGATTCACACTGAAATAACAACAATGTATACATGAAACAAATACAATAAATACCCATAAATATACAGACAGTTATAACCGCATATATGATAACCCATAAAAATAAGCACGTAAATAACAATTCAGCATGTAAGTTTATCACACAATTGACACTTATCTTGGTAAGAATGTCACCAATTGCGTGCAGACCTTCCATGAACCTCCCAGCCTTAGACCACACTGTTCATCACTCTCAACAGTGAGTCACCCCCGAGCTGGGACTAAACTCCACCCAGGTAAATGGATTCCTAACTAGGCTAAAGGCTCATAGGCAACAGGAAAGACTCTGTCGCATGTGCCAACTCAAACTAACAACCTACAATCCCTCATTCCCCACATGCATGTCCCACCCCCGTAAGTGTCCCCCTTCTCTGCTCAATAGTCCTTTGGTTGCCCCACTTCCTTTCTGGGCTTCAGCAACAGGTTGGACAGGAAGTTTTAGAGCATTGTAGTTGCAATTCAGCACCTTCAGGAAATCAATTCCCAACAATTGTCTCACCCAGAGAGAAATTTCTCACGGGCCTGACAACCTGCCTCTTCAATATCCCATGGGCCTGACAACCCACTTCTTCAGTCCATCTCCCAATCTAACCAGCTACACGAACAGAGAATGACTATGGATACAGGTTCAGATACAGTCATGAAGATATGAAGGATAGCTCAATGGGTGTGTGCATGCTCATCGATGATTGACTAGATGGTTGAATGATGGAAGGAATGATGGATAGAATGATCGAAAATGAACTAAGTCCCAACAATATGTATGCATGTCCCCAACTTGACACTTGTCATGTTGGGAGCTACTTTGGCCCACTTGTCCCCAACTTTAGCACTTAGGATAAGATAATTATCCATACTTTATTATTTAAGAAATATTAATATAATATTCCTTTTTTTTTTGCTTAAGCTTCCTAGATTAGCCCTTTTCCTTAACTTTTAGGCCCCTCCCTTTCCCTAACCAGTGGAGTTTAGTCCCCCATCCCTTTTATCGTGGTCAGTCTATGCGCAATGATGTATTTTATATTAATTATGAGATATATACAAAATAGGTGCACTGGCCTTTAACATCTAGGCTCTCCGACCTAATCAAAACATAAGCATCATAGCTTATAATAATTGGCTCACCAGCCTATAAAACGCAGCATATACACAAAAGGCTCCATGGCCTCAAAATCATGTGCACTCAAGTTGTTGCACACGGTATCCAGGGATGTGCACACTTCATCATTTTACTGTGCAGTACAAGCACAGACTATGCCATGAAATGTGCATACAAAAATGATATCAAAACAGCTCACCAGCTTAAGTACATTTGCATTTACATTTACAATTGGGTTCGGCCTAGGGATATTACACTTATATAGTAAAGTATATGAGTCCTTCCTTGCTCCTCTCTTCCACCCTCACTGCATCAGTATCATCAGTTCATCTTCTTGGACTATGCTTCTGTTTTGATCTTCTGATCTGGACTACAAAGACTCTTCTTCTTCATTGTTCTTTCTTGATTTTATATTCTTCCAACTGGTGCGAGTGTTGAATCATTTTTTCCCTTTGTTTGGACCATTCCACCTCTTCATTTAAGTTAACAGTAATAACATTTGTCTTTTAATTTACGATCAATATCTCCCTCTATTATTATTTCACACATTAATGTGAATGCTTTTCAACTTAGTAAGAGGGAATTACTGATCCAAATTCTTTTCAGCACGAAATGAGAACAGAGATATAATAAATAAATGTACAAATATGTTTCAGATATCCAAAAATATAACATAAATATATTAGATATGCAACCATAAACATAGAGATACAGTAATACACAATTTATATTAATGAGCGAAAATGTACAAAGACTGTAAAAATACAGAGTGAAAGACTCGCTAGAATGGTGGTAGCTTATCTCTGAGAAAAGATGTGATGGCTACTTACATTCACAAGAAGATGGTTTACATTGAGGCTCTAAATTTATTTTTAACATAAAGAAAATCCAAAACCCTGACCCCAGAAGATGGAAATCCAACAGTTTTGTGGACCCCGTTTTGGGTAGTTTGGAGTATCAACTTCTCGTGGGCGTAACTTTGGCATATGATCTATGTTTGGGGTGCATGATATCTCATTGGAAAGTTCTATCCGAGGACTGCACATGTTGTCTTCAAACTCTAACTATGTTTATAGTTTAATTGTGGCGAGCCCTAAAAACGTTGTTTAGAGCCTCAAAACGGCCCCGGAAGTTCAGGACCCGAAAACTAGAAAAAAGTTGCCAAACTAATAACTGTCAAAATGAGCCAGTTGGAATAGGTGGGTGGCCATCAATATCCACTTGGATCAATCCTCCCTCCTTAGGGAGCAATGGTCTCCATTGAGTTGATTTCCTGTGGGAGAGGGGAAAGCATTCATTGAATCTGAATCTTTGTGAACTGCTTGCCTTGCTAGAGACGTTGTTGAAGGTTGTCACGAACATGTGGCTAAAAGGGTTGGAACTTTTTAACCAGTGTGGATACATGAGATGACTGTGTGAAAAATAAATCATTGCGCTTTGTTGCAATCTTGTCGACCTGCGTTTGTTGGATAGAAGGTGCTTGGGTCGAGGCTGTAGTGGTTGCAATATCCATCTGTTCACCTTTTTAACAGATTGTGAAGAAGTTGAATTTTTGTAGTATGAGATACTACCTTGCAGCATTGTTTAGGTGGGACAATAGTTGGAACTACCTCTGGTTATATCCTATAGATATGACCCCCCAGAGTAACAATCACACTACAGGGTCAAGACTCATAGATAGCATGGTGCTTCCACATATATAGTTGTCCCAAGAGAACATCACAGACATCCAGTGGGGAAACATCACATAATACCTCATCCTTGAAGGGATGGATGTTGTATGAAAATAGACACTGTTGGTTAACACAGAGATCTTGTCCCTAGCGAAGCCACCCGATGTTGTATGGTTGCGGGTGTGGTGTTATCGACAATCCCAACTGTTTGACGACCTCTGCTGAGATGAGGTTCTTTTAGATTCAACTATCAACAATAAAATGCAGCGGGGTCCCCTTCACCCACATATGTGAATGAAAAAGGCGCTCCCCCTCTTCAGGATCTATTGGTTCTTCTGGTTGAATTGTTGTGATCACAACAATAACAGTGGGGTCTGTGTCCATGATATTATTTCTATCATTATTTTTTGAATCATATTTTGAATGAGGTTCGGCTCCTTGTCTTTGATCTCATCCACCAATTACCGCTTTGAGTGCCATTCATCGGTGTTGTGCGAGGGGATTTTGTGGAAATCACACCATTTTCTATTGTCCTTATTCATCTTTCCATTACCCTTATTTTCCTATGGCTTGGACTGGTTTTCTAAAGGATGGTTGTCAGTTCCATATTTACCATACTTTGGTTGTTGTGGGTTTGCAGACCCGAACTCCGGTTTGTTCTGGTGCTTAAATTTCTGCTCAATTTTAACAGCATATCGATAAGCAGCACCCAATGATGAGATGTCCAGAAAATCCATTTCAGTTTGGATGTATCTGTGTAGAGCCCCACAGTATTTCAGAACCAAATTTTGTTCAGAGTCTTTGATACCCATCTTGGTGTGCATGGTATGGAAGGTATGGGTGAACTCTGGAACTGCTTGGCCCCTTTCTTGATGCAGCATGGTCCATCTCATGTACGGGTTTTCATAGTTTCCAACAAGGTAATATTGTTCCTTGACCACATCCACAAAAAAATCCCAAGTTTGATCGGCCCCATATATTCCAGACTCCTCTATGGAAATTTGCTTCCAATAATTTTCCCACCAATGTTTGACATGGGGGAGAGCCTTAAGGAGTGAAAAGGTGATATTTTCCCTATCGGAAAAATGGTGAACAGAGAAATAAGCTTCTAACAGATTTAACCATTTGTCTAGGGCATTCGCATCTATCTGAACTTAAAATACGGGAATATCAAAGTTAACATGTACCTTGAAAGGAGAGGTGCTTCCAAAGTGGCCACTTGATGAAGATGCGCCTGCTGCTATTGGCAGGCATTGAAGGATATGGGAAAAATTCTCCATCATTTTATCCCTCTATTGCGTGAGAGTTTGCTCAAGCAATAGATTGTTAGAATCTTATACTCCCTCTTCTTTTTTTTTCTTCCGCCATGGAGGGTTTCTTGGGCATGTGAGAACGATTGTCCTCAAGAGAGACAAGCTCGAGACCCAACTTGCTATACTCAGACCTCGTTCGGGACATGCACTAAAAAACGATCAAGAGCAGCCTGCTCTAATACCACTGATCCAGATTATTTTCGGCATGAAATGAGAGCAGAGATATAATAAAGAAATGTATATAGATGTATCAGATATCCAAAAATATAACAAAAATATATCATAGATGCAACCATAAACACAGAGATACAGTTACACAATTTCTATTAATGAGCAAAAATGTACAAAGACTATAAAAATACAGAGTGAAAGACTCGCTAGAATGGTGGCATCTTATCTCTGAGAAGAGATGTGACGGATACTCTCATTTTCAAGAAGATGGTTTACAATGAGGCTTTAAAGGCCTTTTTAACATAAAGAAAATCCAAAACCCTAACCCTGAAAGATGAAAAGCCAACAATTTTGTGGACCCCGTTTTGGGTAGTTTGGTGTATCAACTTCCCGGGGGTGTAACTTTGGCATACGATCTCTGTTTGGGGCGCACGATAGCTCGTTTGAAAGGTCTATCCGGGGACTATACATGTTGCCATCATACTCTAACTAATTTTTAATTTTGATTGTGGTGAGCCCTAAAAACATTGTTTAGAGCCTCAAAACGGCCCCAGAAGTTTAGGACTCGAAAACTAGAAAAAAAAACTGCCAAAATGAGCCAGTTGGAATAGGTGGGTGGCCACCAATATCCACCTGGATCAATTACATAAATTGATCACAGGTATGGATCAATTTATTTTAACTTGGTCCCATGCCTTCTTATTTTATCCTCAAGATTATGTTGCATCTCTAGTTCTCCAATAGACCATATTTAAGCTTTTCAATTAGCTTTACAGTGCATCAGATGTATTCGATCACTTAATATCAGTCAGGACAGAATCCAAATCTTGTTTGTTCAAATTTTCTTCCTAACAGAGGAAACATTCTTCCTTTGTATGTTGAATTTTCACAGACGCACTTTTAGGAGCTCTATTCCATATGACCATATGCGGTGACTAAGAGCTTAGCCAAACGAGTGCTTAATCACTTATCAAGATCAACGGTCATGTTTAATTTTCACGTTGAGATGGATGGTTCTCGTTCTCTTCAGTATTTCGACATTTTAGGACTCTGCCCTTTGCAGCCTTTTAATTCTTCCAGAGAAAATTTTGTCAGAGTGCTTATCAACACCTCACTGCTTAATAACCTTCACATGTCTAGGAGCTAGGACCATGGGCTTAGGAACAAAGGAGCTCTCGCTCTTTGGGGATTCGACTATTCGTGACTCCCGGACTTTGGGCTACTCGAACTATGAAGTAGTTCAATCCCTCTGAAGGTTTACCTACAGAATAATTCACAACACGAAGATGATCGCTTGTTGTCAGTTAACATCTCATGCTTACTCTATCCTTCCACTACGCTTGATCTAACAATCATGAGAAAACCTGGAGGATCTTAGATCAACAACCAACATTAGTTCGTGACTTCACCCTTCGGCACTTCAAGTAGTTTTTGGTAGGAGAAACTAGATATCCCCAAAGCACATATTCTCGGAGCGACGTAGCTTGTTGACATCACTGTTGATGTGGCACTGGCTGAGTGGATGCCACGTGTCACCTATATTCATGACTTACATATACCTAAAGTTCCAACTGGACCTTGACACTTGTCACCATAAGATTGTGAGAGGTGTCCTTGCTGATGTGGATCTCCTGAAGTGTCATATGTCTTTCACCTTTGGATCATATATCAAATAGTCTAGTTTTCACCTGAATTCTTGATCCAACAACCCTCATTCACTTTAGGACTTCGAGGATCCGACCTTCGGGTGAACTTACATGTTTTAGACCCCTTTTCACCGAAGTGGTCTGCATCAAAGTTGATCACCATTGGAACCACCTATCCTCATCCAACGGTCACCATGCATTGCCTAGATATGATGGCCCTCGTTCACTTCAGGAATTCAGGGCTCCGACCTTTGGGTGAACTTACATGTTTTAGACCCCTTTTCACTGAAGTGGTCATCATCAGAGTTGATAGTCTCCTTTCCTTTTTTGTGATCTAATGGTTCAAGTATTTCACTGACGACAGTTCGTGACTTCAGGGCTTCGGCCTTTGGGTAAACTTACCTGTTCTTGGCTTCTTTTCGCTAGAGTTGTCAGCGTTGGAGTTGACCATCTCCTTTCCTTTACTGTGATCTGACAGTTCCAATGTTTTCACTCAGATCAACGGTTGATGGTAGTTCATTTAATTTGAGACTCTGGGATATTTGTGGCTTACACTGTCCTTCCACTAAACTCGATCGGATGGTCGAGAATTCATCTGAAGTCCCTCCTTGATCTAACGGCTGGAAGAATTTTGTGACTTTGTGAGTTCGTTCCTCCGCCTTATCTCCAATGTCCCAAAACTTACGTTATCCTTCTACTTGTCTTTGATCAGTGGTTCTAACTGATTTGATGGTTGCGATTACTTCCGAAATTTGAATGGAGGATTAGATTTCCACAATTTTTCATATGGGTTTCTTTTTTGTAGGCTCTGGCTTCTGTGTGATCTAACGGTCCAAGATTTTCTCGAGAAGTATATCAACAGAAAGGATTCTTCTTTGATTCTTTTGGAGTTTTACTGTGGGGATTTCAATCCCAATAGTGTTTCTACAATGCGCTCTCCCTTCTGAACTTCGATTAATTTCCTTCCTTCTGAGCTTTGGGTTTATACTGGATTCTTCTACACCATGTTGACATCAATGACAATATCGTACCATTGTGTCCAATAGGTAGTACTCATAAGTGCCTTCCACTTGATGCTCTGCGATCAACCATTGCCCATAATCCATCTGAAGGCCTTCTTTAGAGAGAAGGTCTATGTCCTTGTTTCACTCCAAATTTTGACAAATTCTTATTTTGTCCTCTTTTGAATTAAAGATGAAGGCAATCTAGCCTTTTGCTAGCAAGTGGAAGGTTAATTAGTAGCCAAATAAACTACATCCATACTTCTCCATCCAAATCTTTTAGGTTTTCTTTGCAATTTAAATATCCTAAATAACCTACCTATTAGGGCTTTCCCTTGGAGCTCCAATACTTGATTCATTACAACATCTACCCCTGGCACCAACCTTAGGTATTCGTTACATAATTTTCCATAACGTTATTTCCTTTTCACTACCTTGAACTCCAAGCCTTTTCCCTTAACTCCAATTCCTACATAACTTATTTGAGTTTTTATTTGAGCTATTGATGAAGGCTCTATACCCAAAATGTCTAGGTTAACCCTTGGGTTTGATGGTTCTACAATGTTTGCAACCTTGTCTTTGCTAGTAAGAGAGTGTATTCAATTGCGAGGAAGGAGATCGAACAAAAAAATACTTGTGTGCCTTCAATGATTCCCCCAAATCAATTTTGAGGTGTGAGGAATTTGTTCTAGTCAACCACGTGAAGGATATTGATTAGATGTCATCTCCCTTTCAACTGACAATTCTGCAAACTCCATAAGGGACATTTGTACATCAACGTCGTTGATTCAGCTTGTACCTTCGAACTATTATCTACATCTAGAATGAAGACCTTCAATTCTTTATCTTTCCAAAGTTTTTGTTGCAACAATATTGTTTAAAGTATCACCACTATTAGGTTTGTGATGGGTCCTCTAAGGAATAAGATTCCCTAACCCTACAATTTTCCCCATATTCCTTTGACTAAGGACAAAAAAAAACCTAGTGCTACTTGTTTGTTTCAACTTTGTTATGTTATTAAAAAAATGACAAGTCTTTAGAAGAGTATCTGGTGGGTTTGGATTTACAATATGCATATGTAGATCATGATATTTCAATGTTATAAGTTACTATCTACCTTTAGATGCTTCGTTAGGTGCTATAATTGTTATAAGAATAGATCATTGATCAATGATAATCTTTATGAAACTTTAACCTTCATCAAGAGTGTGAAACTCCTTGATCTCCACTTCTAATCCCAAGTACATTAAAATGACAAATTTTATGCATGTGGGCATAAGCTCCTCCCAATATTATAAGTTCAAACATTGCATCTAAATGATTGTTAAATACTCTAAAATATCAATATCAAAACAGTACATAAAAATAAAACCAAGTTGAGTATGCCACTTACATCTCATCCAACATTGGTTAGTGACATCAGATTGTCTTCAATAGGAGGATATTAGTCCATTGAAAACGGTACATAAAAATAAAACCAAGTTGAGTAGGCCACTTACATCTCATCCAACATTGGTTAGTGACATCAATTTGTCCTCAATAGGAGGATATTAGTCCATTCAAGGCAATGTCACCATCTTGTTGGATGATAGTTGGATGTGAATTGAAGACTATAAGATTGAAAATTTTATTTGTAAATATTCCTTATATAATGATTATGCATAATTGGATGTGGATTGAAGACTTTTAAGATTGAAAAAATTATTTGTAAATATTTCTTATATAATTATTATGTATAAACCAAGTTGTTGAGTAGGCCACTTACATCTCATCTAATATTAGTTAGTCACATCAAATCGGATTATCGTGTTAGTCACATCAAATTGGATTATATTTCTTCTTCAATGGGAGGATATTAGTCCATTCAAGGCAATGTCCCTATCTTGTTGGATGATAGTTGGATGTGGATTGAAGACTTTAACAGTGAAAAATGATTTGTAAATATTTCTTATATAATTGTTATGGATTTTTTTATGTAACATGTATTTTATTATATTTTGAATATACGTTTTATCAATTTTTGTCAAAATTTTGAAGTATTCATTATGAAATTTAATTTTTACTCCATAGTTGATGATGATAATGTTTTTTAATGTTTTAAGATTAAAAAAAATTATCATACAAATAAAATAAATTAGAATGAATATATAAATAATTTTCAATTATATATATATATATAACACGTTAACTTTATAATTGATTATGATAATGTTTACTATAATTTAAGATTAAAACATGTAGTACACAAATAAAAAAATAGAATGAATATATAAATATTATGATAACTTTATAATTGATTATGATAATGTTTATCATAATTTAAGATTAAAAAAAATTATTACACAAATAAAGAAATTAGAATGAATATATAAATATTTTTAAATATTATTATACACATCTATATTTATTTGTTTGTTTAGTTTTATATTAACATTTTAATGTCTAAAAGTGTTGGATCCAATAGTGGAAAGCGAGGAGTTTTTTAATCATTGGGCAAGATTCAATTCCCCTGAGGGTTTTACCTGGAGCCATGGGGCACCTTGAGATAGTGGTCGAACGTATGGTTGCACCCAGAGATACTATATTAAATGGTATTGTGACATGTGCACACATAAGTGGATCAAAGCCCACCCCCATATCCTTCAAATTTATCCCCGTATAATTTGATGGCTTAGATGCCCCTAAATCGTTTCTCAAGCCACAGGTTAGTCCCACAAATCACAAACAAA
>JASDQU010735873.1:82810-102134 GCA_032191745.1 Picea mariana | reverse complement strand
AAGGACACCGGGCCCATTCATTATTAAATTAAAAAATAAATAAATATTTCTAGATTTATATGATCTTTCCCACTACTATGTTTCAATAATTACCCTTCATAACAATTTAATACTTGTTTTGGTTTCCTCCAAATACTTTATCTTAACAATTAAAAAAAAATTTAATTTGCATTTGAATTATATATATAATACTATTAACTTGAACAAAAGATTGTGCAATAACTAAGTTGTTGGTCTGCCAGATTGGATACCAGACTAACAACAAAAGAACACTTTATTTATCTGATTGTCTTAAAAAGTAAAGTAGTTACATATTTTTATATGCCAAAAACTGAGAGCGGAAGAGTTAAGTCTAAGTGTAGCATGTCTAAAACCCCGAAGCATAGGATGAGGAGGGGCTAGAGCTTCCCAGCCTCTAGTTCTAGAAAGAAAAAAGACTAACAGAACAATCATTAATAAAAACTAGACCAAAGGAGGATGGTTATGTACAGCTGGAACCTGGGGTTGTGGAAAGGCGAGCTTGGTGAGGTCCAGGTCTACAATCTGCTCAACAAGAAAGTTGATTTTTTTGATCCATGAGCTTAATCTGAAGTTGAACATCATCTAACTTGAGAATAATTTCTTGATGTTCCTCACGATGTTTGACTAGCACCTTGTCCATAAGTGTCTTCATATGTGAATAGAGATCGATTGTTTTATAATATTTGGATTCCTGGGAACGAGAGGACCTTGGGTCAAGAATCCATGGACAAATGTCCTCATTGACAACATTGTCCTCAACAAAGTGGCGTAAAACTATCACATCTGCTTCAGCAAGATTGAGGTATGCCTGAACCTCGGGGGGAGTATAAACTTGATAGTCAGCTGCTTAATCCTTTGCCTCTGAATAAGCTCTAGAAATCACGACCCTGCAAAGGTTTCCTCAGGAACGACAACTAGAGCCTCCATGTGCCATGAAAAGGAGTCTGGAAGGATAGCGCACCTAAAGGGAGAACTAGACATGAGCAAATGAGGAGGGGTAGTCGACAAAGTCGAAGGAGAAAAGGGAAGATGCAGAGAAACAACAAAAAGAGAAGCGAGAGACAAAGGGTTTGGCCAAGGAGGAGGGCAAATAAAACCCCAAGGAGTGGACAAGACAAGCCAGGTCCAAGGGACATCCATTAAACTGCGATCAATTTCCATTATAGGAAATGAAAGCCCTCAGTGCCTGAAAAGCTAGGGAAGGACGAGGAAAATTACCATCATGCAAGGGAAGGATGTCAACAAACGAGAATCAACAACCTACATTAGAATCATTCATTAAGTGAGGAGGGGGAAGAGCCAATTGTGTAGGGGGTGGTCGTGGGGAGGACATGTGTGCGCTCTCCCCAAAGCATTGTCCTCCCATATGTTTGTGTCCCTGTCACCCTATCTAAAAGATTTGTTTATATAATTTTAAAATATGTATAAACTTTGTATTTTGTTTATATAATTTTATAAAAAAATAATTTTGTAATAAAATTTAAAAATATTTTTGATTAATTAAAAGTTTATTTTCTTTTAATATAAAAGAAAATAAGTTAACAACCTAAAAAACTATAGATATTTTGTAAAAGTAAAAATCTATTTCTTGCAAATCATGATTATTTCAAGTAATAATAATAAATCTACATTCTAAGATAGTAGTCACTATAGATATTTTGTAAAAGTAGAAATCCGTTTCTTGCAAATCATGATTATTTCAAGTAATAATAATAAATCTACATTCTAAGATAGTATTCAATGCATAGTTATCCTTATTATCAATAAATAGTAAATACTAAATTACAATAAATATTTACTCAAAAATTAAAATAAAAAAAATTAATAATTTTCAAAATATGTTGATTTTATTTATTTATCGGATCATATGAATAATATGATTTTGGTTAATACGTCGAAAGGCATATACCTATTGATAATGGGCAGATTTAATAGAGGTTTAGTGCTTAATAAGTTTTCTATGAACAAGATTAAATCTAGCTGGAATATTCTTAGTAGTCATAGAAAATAAATGGTTGTGATTTCAATCATTAACTTCCTAGTTATTATAAAGACATATGTTTATGTGTTTACTTTTTTACATTTACCTAATCATATTTAAAATTTACTTTGATAGCTAACTGATTGTCACCTAAGTGATTAACATAAATTAAAATATTAACACCAGATAAATGAAGCTCAACAGTTTATTTGTTAATCAATAATAAAATTTAATATATTCTTTTAAAGATTCTTTTCATCTTATCAACCTTTCGGGGTTGATCAGCCACAATTATGTGACTATACTAGTTATACAACAAGAGATTTAATCACGACAACAGATTTAATCACGACAACGTACATTTAAACAAAATATTTTTGTTAAGATATTATTTTCAACTTGTTTTTCTTGAAAAGTTTTATTCATTTTGTTTAAACATTCCGTGAGACAATGTGTACAAATTCCACGGAAGAATTAATTGTGGACTTTTAATATTATTAAAAAGAATGTATGGTTTTAGTTGAATAGGATATATTTTTTAATATTGTTGATGACCAACTAAGCGTTAAAATTAAATATTTGTTATTAAAAGATTATTAGAAAATGATAGAAAATGAATTAAATTAAATATTTTTTATTAAAAGATTATTAGAAAATGATAGAAAAATAAAATAAATAAAATATTTTTTTATTAAAAGATGAGAGATTTTTTTTTATTTTTTTTTCGAGAAAAATTAGATACTTTTATGTAAAATGAGTGACATAAATTAATGTACTTACTTTTGAAGAAATCAAATTGGGGAATTACATGGATTACCAACATCATTTTAACAATAGTGATATCAATCAATTGAGTTAACCTTCAAAACTATTTTTTTAACTAATTTATTATATAAATGCATAAACCTTGTTGGAGTCGCCTTTGTTTTTAACCCCTCACAATTTTCATTTCGATGTTTAAAATCTAAAAAAATGGCTTTCTTGTCCCTTCCGAAGAGATCGATGATCTCTAAGAGCTTGATCACGCAAGCAACCATAGTTTCTTTTTCTTTTCTCGAAACAAGTCATGCATTTCGTAAGAGTGTTCTCTTTGTTTGCCCTACTTCGGAATCTCGCAGGTCGGATATTATAATTTCTGATTTCACACGGCCCGAGTCACGAAGAGGCGAAGTCGTTTAAAAAATTTCACTCAAAACGGTAACCAAGGTAAAATCTTTCAACTCGTGAATATACGTCATCGGGGTTTCGCGCCTCGGCGTTCGCCAAACTAAATTTTTCACTTTTATAGCTCCGAGAGTCGAGAACACGAGGTCCCTTCGGGATAACCCTGGTCAAGGATTAAAGGCAAAAAGGCTAAACTTGGTTAAACTTTGTTCTCGGCGTTTCGCCACTCGGCATTATTATTTTTTAAAGTTACGGCGTCTAAAACCCCGAACTCACGAAGTCGTGATGTAATTATGACATGATTAATTAATCGCCTAATCCAAAATTTTCTTCCCCTTAATTGAGTCTTAATTATCGCCATCTCGCGTTTTCGCGACTCGACATACTAGTCTCCTAGAAACTTGTCTTCGAGGTTCCAAGTTGCGATATGGCGAATAAAGTGATTATAGAATTAATTATGCCCCAAATCGCGATTTTCGTTAATTAAGCTAAAGTCGGTCCTCGCGATCTCGCGAGTTGGAGACTCAAAGTGTTAAAAGGAAATCCACGATGTAACGAATGGCGAGAAATTGATTAGCGATTGGTAAGATTTGATTAATCAAACTAAAGCAAGATATATCCCGCACCTTGAGGCTTGCATGTTTCCCGAGGTAGCATTTTCTCTCCATACTTCGACTGACTGTCAAACCGCCAGAATTTTATGACATTTATGGAGAAATAGGGTAAATCTACGCATGTAAGATCGAATTTTACGCAATAAATTTATTTCTAATTACGATTTGACAGGCTTATTTTGAAATGCACCGGGTTTCAAATATATATAAGAGTTTCTTTTCATTATAACGAACGCATTTTCATAAGCACGCAGAGCTCATCAATTCCGAGTAAACTAATTTCTGCATGTATACGCAGTTCTATCGTAGAAGAGCTAAAACGCAAGCTTCAGCTATGGCTCCGCGGAAAGCAGCAAAGGAGAATGTTAAGGTCGCAGGACAAGGCTCGGATAACGTCTCTGATACTTCGCCTCGAAGTGTCGATTCAATCCCAAATTGGTCATTTGTTTCAGACATTCTGCAGTCACAATTGGTAGATTATTCAAACAACTCTGACGGAAATGAAAAAGACGATCTCAACACCAAATATAAGATAGTCGTCCAATCTGGTATGCACAGAGTAGCAGCTAGACCACGGTTGCTCCCATATTATGACATGATCCGATGGGCGTTGGATCACGTAGACATACCGACCAGGACTATCATGAACAGGCAACGAGTCACTGTCAGGACTTTTAGGCCAGAGCATATACAAACCATGTATAAGCTCCTGACGACGTCAGACTACACTTATGACGCTGAGTTCCTGGAGGAATTCAAAGAGAGGGAGTGTTGGCAAATTCAGTGAACAGACAGTGAATGCTTGTCATTGATGACAACAGTGGAGATGGCAAGATAAGAGATTCAAACGTAAAAGCTCAAGAGGAACAACATTGAGGAAAATGCGCGCAACAAAGCTCGAGATACAGGAGTTTGCAGAGGAGAAGGAAGATGGTGACCATTGGATCCCATTCAAATTTCTCGAAAGGTCGACAGCTGTCAAATTTGCAGAAGCTGCCCAGAGGCTAAGCGTAGGGGTTAAGTCCTACTGTGCAGAGGAGAAATCTCGGACAAGTCATCGGGATATTGGAGAGAGAATCCTAGTCGTTGATCTGGGCAGTACACGCGTCAGCATTCTGGTGAGGCATCAGGATATTGATCATCGGGAAATCGGGGATCCCGGTGACAAGTGAGTCGAGACATCGAAAGTCTCAAAATCCTGGAGGAATAGGGACCATCCATCTACAAGGACAGGTGGAAAAGGATCGGGCGCCGTCGGAGTTTTGCTCATCGGAGAATCGGGAATCGGAGTTTCACGAGTCTCGTATTCAATTACAACAGAAACCCCGAAATCGCGATGAAAGAAATCCCGACTGAACCTGAACCGTCAGATCAACATGTGATCTAGACCGTCGATCCAACTCACGATAGTAGACCACGTCAGCTAGGGACACGTGGCACAACTAGGTAATGACAGGTGTCAGGCAGATTCAACACTTCAGGCACATGTAAGTCGCGAATCAGAGTGACACGTGGCAGTATTTAACACGTGTCAAACCACATGTGACGTCAGCAGAGTATCGGGGATCGGGACTTTGAAATGACAAAGTCACTTGACAACGGGAATTCCGATTTCGCGATGAGTGAATTCCCGACGTAATAGCAACCGTCAGATCTAAATATAATCTGGATCGTTGATCTGTTTTCTATACGGAATTTTGGGGATCAAGTTTTGGTATTGACAAGAACATTGAACATCAGACATCGCGAAATTGCAATACGTGATTTCTCGATAAGGCTTATAGCGTTTGGGCCACCCAGGAGTTAATGGGGGCCAGCTGTCAGCGTAACGGAGCGTCGGGATTTGGACGATCGGGAATTCCGTGGGTGTATGCATTGAGGCATCACAAACCCCGTAGCCCTGACAGGGTAAGGTTATGGTCACGGAGTGATGGTCACATTGACCGGGAGCTAAGCTCAGGAGGGCTAGCGTATGAAAGGAGCCATCGGGGATCGGAGAATCGCGAGTCCGGAGGACTTGTGAATTTTGACATCGCAAGTGCCGAAATTCCGATAGGAGGAGCCGCGACAAGAGGTAAAGCCACGATCGTGGGGTAATGGTCATGTGGACCCGGAGCTGAGCCAGGAGGGCCAACGCGTGGAGAAAAGGAGCTCATCGAAAATCGGGGATTCGAGTGGACAGTGACTCTCGACAGCGTAAAGTCCGAAATCCCGAACGTCGATATCAAGTCGGGGAAAACCATGGTTAAGTGTAGAACGCCGTGAAGGTTAACAGGACCTGTGGATCGGGCATTTGCAGAGGGATTTCATTGAAGGAATCTAAAGAGCTGCTTTGGCTCAGCATCATAAGAAATGCCAAAATCCGATTTAAAAGGCAAGAATAATATAGATTATCCAACGATGTGGTTAAAGCTTGAATTGATCAGAGGGTTACTGTTCTTCCACACACACTTAACACTTTCAGTTACAAATCCATTAGTAAAATGGACTCATGATCGCACATTAGTTGTCGATCAGTTGGTGTTTCGGTTTGTTGGCCAGTTGTCATCATTTAGCCCAAGGAGTTGGGAAGTTGAAACGTTGTGCCTGTGTGTATAAAAGCAGACGAAACAGACGGTGTTTGGTTAGCTGTTCTGAGGTGGAAATGAATGAGACAGTAAGGAAGAATACAAAAGAGGATGCGTGATAGGAAAGGATGCAGATGTGTAGAGTAAAATGAAACGCAGAGCAGAATAGCAGAGGAAGAGAAAACGAAGAGTAGAATAGCAGAACAAATCAGACTTACAAAACAGAGAAAGGAAGGTAAGAATTGATTTATCTGAGAAATTGTCTGTGTATTCATTATTTTTATAAATTAGGGAGGTTGGGAGGTGCTCGGGAGGACTGTTGTCCTCATAAGTTCAAGTGGGTGCTTGAACACAGAAAGTTGTAGCTTCCATCTGGTTGCAGCCAGAGAAACAAGGGTGGCAGGGTGGTGTTAGGGAGAACAAGTGTTCTCTGTTATGCAGGTTGGAGCCTGTGTAACTGGAAGTTGGTGCTTCCATCCAGTTGGTGCTGGAACATTTAGGAAGTTGGTGCTTCCATCCAGTTGGTGTTGGAATACTTAGGAAGTTGGTGCTTCCTTCTAGTGGGTGCTAGAGAAACCAGAGAGTTGGAGCTCTCAAACAAGTTGCATCTTGTAAGACAGACGTGGCAGCCTCACATTGAGTTGGTGCTCAATTGTAAATGATTTACAGAACTGCAAAAGACTGCCTATCATTTCGAAGAAGAAGAGGTTTTCTCCCTTTATGGGTTTCCTCGTGAAAATCTGTCTCTGTGTGTATTTCATGTGTGACTGATGGTCTTTACTTTTACTGTTCATATGTTGTATATTGTTGATGACCACATGAAGAAAGATTAATAATTTTTTAACAGACTTAAAATTGTTTAAGCTTATAAACAACTGATTCACCCCCCCCCCTCTCAGTTGTTTTAGTATTTCCAACAAGGAGTGCATCCAGTATAATAAAACCATGCCAGGTTTAATAAAGGATTGGGTTTCACGCGCCGCGATGTTCAGGGCTAATGACCAATGCGTTTATTCGATCGCCTCGTTGGAGCCACAGTATAAATATGTAGCCATGATGACATGTTGGTTATATAGGAGAGAGGACACATCGCATTTTCTCCTTGCATGGGTGCCTCTAATGTTTCGGGCCGCGGAAGGTTGCTCTTTTAATTGGGCAAAGATACTTTCGGATAGTTTGGCCAACCGAGTCACGGAGTACCGAGAGCAGAAGGAAAATGGGAGGCCATCCTCATTCTTCATGTCCGCATACATTATGGATGCAATATGTTCTATGACACCTTTCCCATTGATGAGTTGGGGTTGGACTCCAACCCAAGAGAAACCCATACATGTATATCATGACAAACTATGGGAAAACAAAGCAGAAAAGTTCGCATATGAAATTTTTAACTGGGTGATGGTGCCCCTGCATGTCACCATTTTTGGGCACCCGCCACCTCGTATATCGGACAACATTGCAACAAATCTGAGTAGCATAGCGGATTGGTACGTGGAGACAGAGTTCTCATACTTCAGAGTTTTCGGGGCTTCTGTTCCCCCTCATGTGCATCCATTATTCATTCCTGACAAGCTGGCTTGTCGCGAGGTCGCCCGCCAGACTGTAATTGGTGGGGTGAGTAAAGAACTCAAAGGTTACTCGAAGAAGGTATGGCCGTATTTTCCCATTCGGCTGAATTCTTATTCTTTGTTAGATTTCGGGCATGCCAAAGCCGAGGTTGCAGCCCTGGAATACCTAAGTTTGGTCTCCATCGAATATAAGAAACATGATCCACAGAGGGTTGTGAGCAACCATTTAGCTAATTGTGGGCTCAAAATATTTGAGCATGAAAATTCACCCGCGGATGACGTTTTTCGAGGGGCGAGGTCTTATGAAGAAGTTCTAGCCCGGATCCAATCCTTAGCACCCAAAGACACAGCCGTTGTATTGAGATTCCAGGAACATAGACGAAGATGTCTCCCCGCTGTGTTGGGAGGTGGGAGTACGAATGTTTCTGAGGTGAAACCGAAGGATGTTGAAGGTTCTGAAGGCACAATTCCTGACCTTGGAAAGCACCAGGAGGGGAAACCAACGAGGAATCTCGAAGCCGAGGTAAAGACTCTGAACCCACCAAGGAAATAGAATCTGGAGGCTGAGGTAAAGACTCCAGACCCGCCAAGGAAACAGAAGCCGGAGACCGAAACAAAGACTCCAGGACCGTCAGAGAAGCAGAATCCTGTCGATACTCCAAGAGAATCGACAAAACAGATCAGAGAGCCCATCACCTCGGTCACACCCTTGCAGTCAACACAGGGAAATGTCGGTGAGGGATGGATATTTAATGAAGAACTGAGGCCCATAAGAGCAGAAGAACTCCCTCTGAATGAGTTCTTCTTTGATAAGAAGAGGAAGGCTGTAGTGAAAAGAGAGTTCTATCAAGAAGGAGGGTCTACTGCGAAAAAATATAAAATCATGACCGATGGAAAAGATAAGAAAAGTGACCAACTCGCCACTGAAATTGCAGGAACGCTGGGAGCGTATGCTTCGGCAAATCAATTCTCAATTGGTCTTTTGAAGAACCAACTGAAAGGGAAGAATCGCCTAATCAGGACCCTCGAGGCGAGATTGGCCACGGCCATGGAGAACGCTAAAGGTCAGGCTAGCGTGGAAATAGAATAGGCCAGATTGGCCGACAAAAATGAAATAGAGGGGCTCAGAGCCAAGCTCGAGCAAGCATAGTCGATGGTCCGAGATGGTCGAACGAAGGCGAACCAACAGAGAAGCTTGATTGAGCGGCTGCAGGCTCAGGTAGAAACCGCCGAGAGCAAAATGATAGACATCGAGATATTTAAGTCCCAAGCAATCGAGATTCAGGGCAGAATCTCCTTGGCACGGCAGAATTTGCTCACCAAGGTGGGAGCTATTCGGGAAAACTGTCTGCTGGTCCACCAAGTTTCCAAGAACTTATCAACCAGAGAAAGGGATGCAGGAGCGGCTCGGGTCGCCTTCCAGGAGGCGGTGATAGCCACGAATAACAGAGTTTCGGCAGGTGCTCCCGGGATCGCCATCCCAGAACAAACCAGAGGTAATATTCTATTGAAGGATTGGGAGCATAACATTGCCCTGGGAAAGGAGCAAGCCCAAAAGGTAACCAATTCTTTAGAAGAAGCCTTTAATTCCATAGACGACGAGCTGTTGGGTATGGACAGTGGAGGCGACGCAGAATCATTGATGCAAATGAATGTGGAACATATCTCACTTGATCTGAAAGAGAAATATGAGAGAGATTCGGCCGATATCTCTCAGATAGATGTCGTGGACATGGCCCAAGTTGATAAGCACATGATCAAATCCAGCGCTCAACTAGGTGACCTCGACATCATCAGTGCACAAATGGAGGACAAGCTACAGCAGTTGGCTCGAGAATGTTACTTCGTCGAGGCCAGCTGTCAAGCAGAGCCTTCACGGCTCATATCTCAGCTTGTGGAAAGATGTATCGCCTGCACCGAGTCCGCGCGAAGACGAGCACCTAGCACTAAGTGAAGACAGGGTAGGGGAAATGAAGTGATTGATTTCTCCTCTGTCATAACTGAAATTTTGCGACTATTGAGATTCTACCTTCTTTGTAAAAATTGTATAAATATACCCCAGAGAGAGAGGAACAGGGCTGGACCCTTTTTGAAGTTTTGTAAGAGAGTTTTTACATTGAGATTTAATACAAGCAGATCTAGAGATTCTCAATTCCGTCACTACTATATTACAAGTTTGCTTTCTTGTTTCTCATTTTTACATTCCAATTCATATTCATAATTGATGTGCTTTGTTATACTTTAGTACGACCACTACTATAACAAATGAATTTCTGTTTTCTGTAATTGTTTATTGTCTTTCCTCTGCACCAGCTATTAGCGGTGTAAGACCAATCTGCAATTTCAGAATTCTACATATATTCTGTGTTACATTGATGATTGTCTTACATATTTTCCTCTTTCGTTTATGTCGTGAGATTTTCCCCTGGTAGGAACCTTACACTGTAAACGGCTCAATGTTTTTCTCCCATTTCACACCTTTTATTAAAATATAATACAGTTACGGGAACGAGCCTTAGATTTGCATCCATATTTAAATTCTGCAATCGTAAGTTCTCTTTCATAAGACCAAACTGAGATAGCACTTAACCTTTCTTAAAATCTTTCATACCTTTACTGTTCCCCTATGACAGTTCCTATACCAACTCAGCCTAACGTTGAACCCGGATTACTGAACCAAACACACATCGCCTTAAACCTCTTCGATACCATCCTTAAAACGGCGACTAACCGGGCCAAACTTGAACAATCATGGGCAACCATTGAACGAGACATAACTATCCAGGAACAGTTTGAAGCCAGACAACATCAACGAATAAATCTCCCTTAGTTCCCTTCGTTGAAGAGTGACGTTTCTCCCTTCTCCATCTTTTAACTACTTTTGGATGCCTTGGACACTGTACGTTTAAGCCTTAAGTACAGACTCAGGAACAACAAACCTTTTCAACTACTAATTATGAGTAGTAGTTGTCCATCTCATAATCCAATTTTCTGGTTGTGATCTTAAAATTATATTATTATTATTATCCAAATTGAATTTGAACATTAGTATGCCTAATGGTTAAGAATATGTGTTTCCTCCTTATAGGTCACACGTTCAAATCCAGAGGAGGTAGGGTATGTATACATCCGAAAACTTTAGCACTCAAATCGATGCACAGAGAAGATCTCTTGTCCCACAAACAAAAGGTCTCATACACCAATTTAGTGTCTCGCTTAACCGTAATCTTAAAAATAAATTATTATTATTTTAATTCTAGTTCTCAAATAAATAGATGTAGACATTCATTTCTTAATCTTCTAACTTTCATGTGTGATCAATCAAATGGCATAAACCTTTAGAGTCTCGACTTTGTACAAAATATGTTTTTTTTTCCAAAAATATTTTGGAAAAAAACACCACCACACAATATTATGTATAGTTTTGTGTTTTAATAAATTTGAAATTAGAATTTAGTAAACATTAAAAGAGAGAAATTCATAAATTTTTTCCCTTTAATTATGTTAATATTTTTTAATAATGTAATCTTATTCCTTTAAAATTTCCTTTATCCAAATAGCCAATTAATATCATGTTCCAAAATAATATTCAATTTTGTGTTTACAATAATTTTATTTTACATCTTAAATTTGAGACGTGTTTTCAATTTTTATTATATAATTTAATTATTTTGTCGACTTATTGTTATTGTAGATAGTTAATCTCTAAAAAATATAGAGTTTGGCATAATATTTGTAATGTTTGAAAGAACTCCCAAAACAAAGTTTGTATGTAAAAGTTATGGATCAAAAAAATTGATGTACTAACTAAGCTCCCATAGCACAACATTCATTTTACCATCTAGTTCTCAGGGTTAGTGTTTTGGTTTTTAGGGTTTTGGGCATTATGATAAAATGTAGTTTCAACTTCTTGTTATGGCCTTTTTGGGAATGAGCGTCGGTGTCACATCTCTTCTTAGAGTTAAACTATCACCATTCTAATTATTTCATATTGTTATGTACATTGTAGTGTTTTTCACTATTTCATTCATTAATAAAATTTGTTTTTCACTATAATATTTTTCTTTCAATATTGTGTCTTGTGTTATCTCTACAATATTGTGTTCTTTCATTTTGTTCTTGTCCTTGACTGCAACAATGGTATTAGACCAATATGCTCTCAATTTTGTTTTTGTGCATGTCCTCAATGAGCTCAGGGTATAGGAGATAGGCCACAAACTAAAGATCTTGGTGAAGGCTTCACTCTTTGACCCAAGTGAATGCCCATGGCAGACAAAGTTTATAGAGTACAAGATCCTATCAAGTTGTTTCTTTAGGAACCCCTTAAGTGATAGAGGATCAAGATAATGTACCATTTCACCTAGATCCTTCGACAACCCGCAATTATGATAGAGGGACCTTTAACAAGTAGTGATTTCAAATGAACAAAACCTTCAAGTTACAAGTTAATTTTTATATCTTTGTGTTTCAAGGTAAGATAGACACAAAATATTTAGAGATATAGTTCAATCCAATAGAGCAATAGTCTTTTGTTCACTTCTTTCTAACAATGAGAAGATTAAGTTTTTGCAAATTTAAAGTTCCTTCCCCATGTCAAATATTGGTGGGATACTTATTATGTGCAACAAGCTAGAGAATTTTAACTATATGTAATAAAATCCACTTTTGGGGAATTTGTCGATGCATTGTAAATTATGAAGACCAATACATGAGGTGAATTATTGTGTGCCAATGTAAGGGCCATATTGTGTTGAAGTACATTGATGAATTTCATAACCTTTGTACAAAATTGAGTATTAGGAACATTGAGTGGTCCTCGGTTTTAAAACACTACAGTGACCTACACACATACTTCCAACCATAAATGGTGTTTATGGACATCTATTTATAGGAGTTTCTTACCATGATTATGCTAGCAAGATTGATCGAAAAATTCGATAGAAGAATAACAAAGAGTTTGGGGCCATCAATCATTGACAACACAAGAAGGGTATAGGTGGCCCTCACTCTCATAACAAAGGACAAAGAAAAGATAATCAACCTCAAGACAACTAGTCAAATCCACATGCAAAGAAGAAGAATGAGAAATTAAGGAATGACATAGGAAACCAATGTGATCACCATAAAAATCCTTGGCACGATAATGATGAGTACATTCATACCATATATTCATTATTGTCCAAGCTAGAAGCCTCAAACTCTTATTGAACCTTGATGGCACAAGATTCCATGGATAGGAGAAAAAAGAACATTGATGTGGATCCCAATTTTACAGTAGGCATTGCAAAGGTCCAACCGTATGAACTAGAGGAGTTTGAGTAAGGTGAGTGCCTTTCCCGTCAGAAATGTGGGTGAGGGGGACACCATTGCATATTATTATTCATAATGGAAGTGATAAGAATTCGATCTCAACATATGTTTTCAAGAATATGAAGATGTCGATGACACCACACCCCCAACCATACACCATCACTTGGTTGAGCCAAGGATGAGACATTCATATCATTCAATACTTTTATATGTAGTACAACATCAAGCCCTTCAAAGATGAGGTATTGTGTGATGTTTACACTCTTGAAATTTGATAGAACAACCATATAGTGTCATGGTGTTTACTATTCTAGGCCTTGTAGTGTCATTATCAGTCTAGGAGTTCAATCTATAGGAAAACAGAGAGCACCAATTATCACATTCTCTCCAGTCATTACTAAGTGGCTCAAAAGATAATCTCTCACAATGGGAGATTCATCCTCTTATTGGTATGGTTAAATGGAGAAAAGAGAATCACTGCAACTACCAAGGGTTCTCTTTGTGTAGTAGATACAAGTAGATCACTTAGGAAATTAGTGGTAACAATGACTATTTGGTAATGGTGAAAACTAGGAATTGAATTAGTGAAAAGGGCTCATGATGTATTGTTAAAATTATATAACAAAGTTGTGAAAAACTTTAAATCTTGTTCAAATTCTTTATTCCTTGTAAAAAATAACTATATAATTTGTCAGATGCTTCATGAAAAAGAATAAATATTAAATTTATTTATATACATTATTCAAAGTGAAATAAATGAATGGGAAATATATGCTCATTAAACTCTTCAACTTGAAAGAAATTATGTAAATTTATGTGTGAAAAGAAAGACTTGATTAGAATACTATCAAGGTGTGATTCGAGAAGGGAATAATTACATATCATTATCATAGTTCTACATAATAAAAATAAATCAAAAATAAATAGAATTATATATATATATTCCTCCCTCCTTTTCTAAGCCATCGGGGTATTCAAATGCAAAATTCCAGATGCTTCCATTGGCCATCATGGTATTCAAATTCAAAATTATGGACACTTCCCTTGGCCATCATGTATTCAAATTCAAAATTCATTATATTTAATTCACCTTATTATTAAGTCAACCTACAAAATCCCTCATTAAAGGATTATTTCTACTCTGCAATGTACTTGAGCCATTTAATCCTATTGTTGGGGTACATTGGTCGTTGTCTTTATCTCGTCACTATGTTCATGGCCAAAGGAGAAACCAATGCTCCTTTATTTTCCTTATCATTTTTATTCTTTTATTACTTTCTTATTTGGATTCCCTTTGTTTTCCTTTCCCTTTTCTCTTTTGGCTTTATTGGTCCTATGGAATTTTCCATGTGGCAATCGATAATTAGATGAAGGGATGCTCCTTTAGGGTAAGTCACAATCATGTTTATCATGAGCACTTTCCCTATTGTGGATAATGAATCCAATCAATGACCATGTTCATCATGGGCTTAAAGGTTCCCCACACCTTAATGCATAAGTATAAAACTCACACCAATAGTATGTGTTATCCATTGATTAAGTTTTGGGGAAACTTCAGTTAGTTTTGACCCACTTTTGGACTTCGACACGTTGATTGAGGAAGGAGTGCCCAAGCGGAGCTGAGATCACATATCTCACCGATTTTGAGGGTTAAGTGGACCCAATAAAGGGTCCTCTAGGGTTTTTGTGGCGATTTCATGGGATGTCGGCCCATGGGGTTTTCCCATGATTAGTCCTTATTGTAAGGGTTTGTAAAATATAAATAAAGAAGAATGTATTGTATAAGTAGCAAGCGAAGTGAATGTAGTTATGTGTGAACAGAGTTTCTTTGTGCAAAAGGAATGTATGTGTATTAAGGATGTGTGCTCGATAGAGAGTTGGCTCTATGCCTTGACCTAGTTTTGGAAGGAGGATCTGGTGCTTAGTGTGCAGATATCTTGTCTGGTGTGAAGCTCGACTCTATGGCTTAGTGCACATGAGTAAATGAATGTAATATTTGGTTGAATAATAAAGAGCCGAAGTGATTGGTGGACGTATCCCCACACTGGGGTGAACCACGTATATTTGGTATCTTATGGTTTTCTTTTTGCTATGTTATTTATGTCATAAATCTGCTTAGTGCTTTGATTATGCTGTGTAATAGATAAATCTATTGTTGCTTAAGTGCTTTACCTGTGCTGAGGGTAAATGAATGCTAGATCGAACCTATAATGCCAAGTGCTAAGTGCTAAGGGTATATAATCATTCATTGTTATTGCGTCGATCTATCTTTGACTGTGTTATGTGATGTTAATAGGGTTAATAATCTAATGCATGTCACTTCCTAAGCATTAACAAAATATCATGTGAAGTGCTATTATCACAGATCTATGTCTCAACATGGTTACAGACACCTGTGTCCTGTAACCCCCCATGCTTCTACCTCAGGTGAGACTTCATTTTCTTTTTAGGTGTTTCCAAAAGGGTTGGTAGTCGAGGTTTTGTTGGTGTGATGTTGAGCATTGAACCCTGGGTCTGCGCCTGTGCCAACAAATGGTTCTGTTGTTAGGACATGAAACTATGATTGTTGGGAACTGAAGTAAAGAAAAAGAGAAGCTATGTGCGTAGATCTGTTGTTGAAGTGTGCAGTACTCTACTTGACTTGTGAATATTTGTGCCAAGAGATTAAGTTGATCCGAAGAAAAGAGGTAAGATCCTAAAAGAAGCAAGCTTTGTGCTTTGGCAAGAGAAAGATAAGTGAAAATTTTTGTTTTGAAAGTATGAATTTAAGTATGTTTAATAGATTATGTCCTAGTCTGAAGGCTAGGGCACAATTGAAAGAAAGGGTTGATTTGAGTAAATTTAATGGAAATGAAGAAAGATATGTTATTCCTATGCATAGAAAGAGTTTTTGGACTAATAAGTGGATGCAGTAACCTAGAAAGAATTTTTGCAGATTGCAGGTCTAGCACTATGATCCTAGGGGAAGTGCGCAGTACAGAAAAGGTTGGGGAACATTTAAGAGAAAAAGAGGATTTAAATTATGTTATAATTGCAGAAGACCAGGACATCTTGATAAGGAATGTCCTGAGGTAGGTCCTATTTGTATTTGTTGTAAGGTTGCTGGTCATGAGGTTGAGGATTGTCCAAGGATTATTGCTGAAGTTGAAGGGATGAACATGAGACAAGAAAACTATGAAAAAAGTCAAGAGACTACGAGCATGTTAGAAAATCATAAAGAGAAAAGGTCAGAGGAAGTTCACACTACGTTATTACAATTGAAATAAATGATGGATGTTCATAAAGATGTCAGTTTATCAGAAATCTTGAAAGCAAAATAGCGCATAAGTGCAAGAATAGAAGACTTCGACATAGACTGTGTCTTAGATGAAGAAACACAAGTGAATATTATGACAGAAGAAACTTGGGAAATTTTGGGAAAGCCTATTGTGGTACCTTCGATGGGAAGGATAGGCTTGTTTAAGGGAAAGATGATGACCTTCTGTGGAAAAGTTACTAATGTACCTATTATTATTCAGGGAACATCGACTGAAGAGGAATTTGAAGTCATTAAGTTTTTTGGGGACAACGCCCATTTCCCACTATTGTTAGGTAAGACTTGGATTGAGAAGGATCAGATTAGAAGGAAAATAGAGGAAGAAGCTACAAAAAGTAAAAAGCAAGAATTAAGGGATTTCATAGCTAGGAAAATAGACCGACTAATAGAAGAACGGGAGGATAAGTCGAAGCAACACAACAAAGTAACAATGTAGGAGGGACAGAAGGCAAAAGAATTAGTTGCCAAGGTTGAAATAATGCAAGAAGGCTTGAAGAACCTATGTATGCAAGAAAGAAGTATGTCCACTCAGGAAGTGTTAAGAAAAGGGATATTAACTTCAGACCCTTTGAGGGCACCTCAAAATTGCAAAGCCACTGCGTTGGGAGAAGCTAAGAATAAAAATGGAAAGAGGATTCCAGAAACAGTTAAAGAGACTCATATCACAGGGAAGAAGGAAAGGAAGCTCAATAAAAAGAAGGCTAAGTTGGAAAAGCTACAAGAAGTTACAAAAATTAGATGGAAGACTCTGTAGGCTGGAACCTTGCAGGGGGCAGGTTCGCAGGATTTGAACCTCACTAGAACAGCAGGTCTGTGCAGAATTGAACTTTTCCCTGGCGAAGTTAGATGACCGTTGGAGGCACCCCGACTGTTAGAATGATGCTCTGGAATGGTTAGAAAACGCATTTATGGGATGATGGACCGCTTTATTGAGACCACGCCATAATAGACAGATTTACATTGATGGAATCATTTCACGACCATTGGAAGATCTGTCACAATGCCCCGCTTATTTAATTCGTTGGTTGCTGCGTTGGGACCACTTTTTTCTACCCATGATTGACCAAGTGTCGAGCTGTGTTATTTGGAACTAGACCCCACATGTTCATTTGTCTACGTCTGTTTGTCTACCCTGCCTATCTGTTAAAATCTAGAATGTTGGGCGAACCTAGTGTATTGGAGAAGTTTTTTGAGGAAGTCCTTAAGAAGATAATGGCCGACAAACCGATATCCGAAGGTATTCAGGCGTCGTCGACTAGGGGACTGCAGGCTTCCCCTTCGACCAGACGTCGTTCTGGCCATGTCAACTCCGTAACTGAATAATGAAGAAAGCACCATGGTGATCTAGCTAACGCGAAGCAGATCCCTTCGATCCTACATAAATACATTCCACCTTTGGCTAGCATTGTTAACCGCGACAACATTCCTCACGACTTTGAGTACTCCATTTTTACTACATACATTCCGAAAGGAATTCGCATAGTTGGGAGTCACTTAGGACATATCCCATTGTTGAAGAACAATTACTTCAACTTAGGATACTGAAAGAACTACGCCATGTTGGCTCCTCACCGCTATCTCACGAAGAAAACCGGGAAGAAACCTCACCTTGTCTCATATCCATGGATTAAAGGGTTGGCGCAGTCCACCGTGTTGAATGTGATGAAGATCCTGCATTTTGGCTGCCACTAGGAGGTTAACACTTGCGTTAAACTCCTCCTGTCGTGATATCATGGAGGATATTTGTGGTTGGACAGAATTATTACTGTGGATCTGACACTGATCCACTGGATCACAGGCTTAAGTGTGAAGGGTCCTGACCCTTAGAAGTTATATCTAGAGAAAGCCCTAGACCGATCTTTGGCGCAGTGCATCAAGGAATCTTACAGAGAGGTAGAGAAAGGAAAGTGAGGTTACAAGGTCGCCTCTATCCAGGATGGTGCAATGCGCCTTACTTTCCAACTCCTAACTGAAAAGCTCGTGAGGAGGAACTGCCCCACACAGGTCACCGGGTTTGTGGTGGACCTCGCAATAAAGTGTGTGGAGGGCATGTAGATGAATTGGGTGAACTACCTCATCAATGAGCTAGAGAAGAATTGTCGCGAATCCAAGGACTTGGGATATGAATTCCATTACATTTGGCTGATCATTTTGATCACATTTGTCACTTGGAAAATGCCTGAAGGGGCCACTTTTCCAGAGATCGAACCCTTGGATTCGTTGGACGCTCAATTTTCCACCCTATGGTACACCAACGACATGACGAAGCACTGGTAGTCCAATGTCATGTTTCATGGATACTATCAACATTTAAAGGTCGCCATCGAATCATTTTTGCACATGACACCGTGCACCCTGCACCAGTACCGACCAATAGCAAAGTTTCACATTGATCCTCATTTCATCTACATCACCGCGCATAGAGATGAGAGCCATCAATAATTACAATCATACTACAAGCCGATGGATGATGATATGGATCAGATTACAAAGGAATGGCCGAAGGAATTTATTGTACATGTCATTGATGCATAATTATCTGACACTGAAACCATAGGAAGCCCCATAGTCACACGAGTTGAGCATGTTGTTGGGCCTCAAAATAGTCCCTATTCTCACTCCATTATTCACCAATACCTTCACATTACTTCCATATTACCTTCATGTCACCTTCATTCCACCTCCACATCATTACATTTATCTCATCATTGGGTTATAACTATGATTTTCCAAAGTTTATTAATTCTTAACATTTTTAAGTGGATTTGTGGTTAAACTTTAGA
>JASDQU010735873.1:51132-66140 GCA_032191745.1 Picea mariana | reverse complement strand
GATCTAAGACAACAGGTGCATCAGAAACAAAATCTAATGCATTCACAACTATGCAGTCATCTTTCCTATTATCAATTAGATTTGGAAAATCTTCCTCAACAACATGATTTTCATTCTTGCAATCAAAAGAAACATTTGCTTTCTGCTGAATATGCTTATCAAATTCATCACAACAATTTTCAAAAAGACTTTCAGCTGAAAAATCTTCTTTACAAAATATATTGAAAGCATTATGAAAACTTGTCAATGAGTTAATACTTGAAGCTAGAAGAGATCTGCACTAGTCAAGGGCTGCTCCCTTCAATGAGTATCTAAAAATCTTGATCTTGACATCCTCATGCACAATCTGACATTCATGAATAAACTAATGAAAATCTAGCAGATGCTCAGCCTGAACCTCCCAATCTCCGCCTTTAAATGTAGGAATGGTACCTTCCCATTCATCTCTGCTAGGAATTGGGTTTGGAAAACCAATGCAATCTAAAAAATCATAAAAAGAAAACCTTTGAGCCAAAATGGCTTCCATGCTTGGATCCAGTGGAGTCATCTATTAATCTTTAGACAGTGGAGTCATGTATCTATCCCCTTCCTGTTCACCATCAAGAAGCGGATCTGATCGTTGTCGTTCTCCCAGGGATAAATACTTCGTGTCTCCATCCCCGGAAATGGCACCAAAAATGTTAGTCCCTAAAGTTGCACTTGACTGTGAGAGGGCAAGCTAGGGCATCATCAGTTTATTGCAAAATGTTTAGAAAGTTTTTATAATTTGGTTTTTTGAATAAGGTGGTTGAAAACTGGCTCAAGGTTATAACATAACATGAAAATCAAGGTCAGAACATAGCATATCCCATTGACTGAATAAAAGGTAGACACATAGATGGACTAAACCAATAAGAAAATGAGAAGATGAAGCCTTCAATTTGTCAAGTTCACATAAATTCTTGTCTCGGAATATCATAAAGAAACAAGACCATCAGCTTGATATCAAAACTTGAAAATAATTTCCACAGTAAATTTTTCACTGTATTAATTAACAATCAAGAATCAAAAGTATTGCAATCTGAATAATGAATTCAATCATGAAGAAAGAAAAACAGAGTAGAAAAGAGTGTCTAACCATCCATATGCCTTTGCTATTAAGTGTCAAATAAAACATAAATGCCTTTACAAGGAGTTTCACAAAAAGGTCCTCTGGATCTCCAATTTTCCACCATCTTTCTCCTCCAACCACCAATCTGCAAGCTTTAACAATTGTCTGTTCTGTCACCAGCATCAACATCTTCCCGATCTCCACCTCGTGACCATCAAAGTTCATTGCAAACTCCATGGAGACCTTCTCATTGTAACCTTGAAAAGTGGTAAGGAATTCAAACCACCCGGCATCTCTGAACCTTTGAGCCATCCGAGGATAAGATTCGAGGAGTTCAACACCCTCGGGTTCTAATCCGACTACATGTCCGCTCCTCTTATGTGCCATCAAAAATAATGCTATAACTAGCATGATTCGGATTCCGAATTTGCCACCTGCAATCTGTTAGTATATAATTGTTCTTCTGAGCAAATACCTGCGCCTAAAATTCAGCAAAATCAGACATAGAATGACAGGTTCAATATAATGATCGTTGAGAATTGAACGATTTGAAATGAGTCCTTTGCGGGTACAGAGCAATCCGATCATGTAACAGTTTGAATCACAAAATGATTCCAAAGCTATTGTGGGACACATGCAAACTCTCAAACCACGATCTGTGTCATCATAACGAAATCTGGGTGATGGGCGCATATCAAGGCATGATTATCTTTGCGCTACGGGAATAAGGCTATTCCCGTAGTGCTATTAATGACTTAGCATAATTTGAATTTGTAAATTTCAAACAAGCATATAAAGTGACACATCATTTAAAACTATGTCTTACAACTCCAAACTTAAATAAATTATTCAAAAACTGAAATGTAAACCATAAGACACTAAAAACAATAATCAAAATCAACTGGAAGCAGATAATGAAGTACAGGTAGGAAGGGTTTGGGATTAAGGTTTCTCACAAAATCAAAAGAAAAAATTAGAGACTAACAAAACCCTCAACAAGGAAGAAGACATGCGCTAATAAGCCCCAGTTGGAAGCCACCCTCATGGATGATGACATCAGTCTAGTCCACAGAGCCATAGTATGTCACCAAGTGTCCCCTTCTATCTCAGCCTCAATAGAGTTGAACCATGATTACTTTTATGATGGGTGAAACCCTAAGAATTGATATTAATAACATCGACAACCCATATCTCTTCAGGTCCATTAGGCCCCTTCGTATGAGTGCACAACTATAAAACCTACACCAATAGTAGCATGTCATGTGTTCCTTGACCAATCCACCAAAGGAATTAAACCTTATGTTTTTGGGTGAACACCATCATTAATCTCAATGATTCAATGATATATATTTACTTTGGCAAATGATTCCCTCCTACCATATTAAAATAAACCCCAATGCCACTTCCCACAACATTCCTTCCCAACCATTGATCTCAAAATCCATCAATGACCACAATCTTTGTGGGTTCAAAAGGCCTCATTCCCTAGGATGTCACTTTATAACCCACAGTAGCCATAACATGCCACATGTCCACCTCCACCTGGGGTTTATATGGTCAACTTTTGAGATTTTACATAGCAGTTGGAACCCTATCCATTAATAAAATTTGATTGGATGATCTATATTTTCGCTCGCCTTCACAAATTTAATATTAATACCTAGCCCCCTTAGACCACGTGGATGATTTTCCACCATCGATCTCCCATGAATTAATTATCCAGATTAATTAAGGGTCTAAATGATTTGGCCCTCACCAATAAGATGATGCCATGTGTCCTTCTCTTATGGCCTCCACCCCATTTATTATGTATGGAACTTCCCCCAGGATTTAAATCATGTCATTAATGTGGGATGTGATCAACAATCCAAATCATTATGGAGTATAAAGGTCCTCCTCAACAAGGTGCACCTTTATAACCCACACCGATAGGACATTGTCGAGTGTTTTGGGCATGAAAAATCTAATAACTCTTCAAAATATGATAATTCTAGCCATGAATGCCTTATGACCAACTTTTCAAATAACTTCCAATATGACCTAGGTATGTGATTAAAAACTCCAACCATTTTACTCAATTTTACTCAATGTCTTTCTCCTAATAATTATGTTTCTTACTCAGCATTCATGGCACTTATCCTAAAGACAAATAAGGTCAGGTATTTTGATGAATTTAGGTCGATATCCTTTTATAATAGTGTTTACAAGATTATTCAAAAGTTATTGCAGTCGAATTAAAGGGACTTGCTTTAGGTATTATTTCTCTTAAACAATTTGGTTTCCTTTCGAATGGGCACATGCATGAAGCAATTGGAGTTACTTGGGAAGGATTTACACTATTAAGATAAAGAAGATGTCAACCATGGTTATTAAATTAGATGTACCCAAGGCTTATGACAAGACTAGTTGGTTGTATTTAAGCTTATCATGATCCATGTTGGTTTTAGTTTACCTGTTGTTTCTTGGATCATGGGATGTATCACTTCAGTTTCATTTGTTGTTCTTGTTAATGGCCTCCTCTTTCTTCCATCCTTCTAGAGGCTTGTGATAGGATTTCCCTTTGTCCCCATACTTATTCCTACTTGTCATAGAGGGCCTTAGTAGAGCAATTTTGGCAGCTAGGAGGGTTGGTAACATGCAAGGTATAAGGGTGGGGGAAGATGAAGGATTTACACATTTATTATTTGTCAATGATGTACTCCTTTTTTCCAATGGTTTTAAAATAGAAGGTAAATCTTTTGAGAAAATTCTTCAATGATATTGTAAATCTTTTGGGATGGAAGTCAATGTTCATAAGTTATTTGTTGGGTTTAATGAATTAAGGGAAGCAATTTCTATAAGACTTCAAGAAGCCTTGAACCCTTATGGAGCTCTTACTTTGGAGGCATATTTAAATACTTGGGTTTCATATTAAAGCTAAATGATTATGTGAAAAGATATTGGAAGCAGCTTATTGGCAAGTTTGAAAGGAGGATCCAATTTTGGTTTAATTGTTGGCTTTCTAGGGTGGAAAACTAGTTTAGTTAAAGAAGTACTTGAAGCAATTCTTGTCTATTGGCATTGTCTTGTATATATTCCAAAGGGGATTATAGAAAATATTAGGAGGATTTGTTTCAATTTTTTTGGAGTGGTAAGGAACAAAAAGGGAGTATGCATTGGGTTACCTAGAAATCAATAGCTAAGCCAAAAGGAGAGGGGGGACAAGGTTTAAAACATATACATATTTTTGGCACAACTCTAGTTTCTAAGATTCTATAGAATCTTATAACTATGGACAGCCTTTGGAGGAGGACTATAATACATAAATAAATTTCTACCCATATTCTTAGTTTTGAAGGTGATTGGTAAGATGTTTGGTCACAATTCATTCTAGAGATAAAAAGAAGAGACATAAGACTTGTGGATGAGCCACACTCTTTGAAGTGGGGGATAAATAAGATTACAGGTTTGTTCATAGTTAAATTAGGGTACAATGTTCCATTCTCAGAAGGTTTAGTTGGAGATAATCATGAAAGAAGATGGTGGTGGGATCATATTTGGAAATTTAAGGCCCCATTAAATACTAGGATTCATATGTGGTTATCTTTAAATAACTAAGTTTTGACCTGGGATTTGATGCAAGGAAGGTCTTTTCAAGGCCCTAGTGTGAAAAATGTGTTTGTTAACAAAGAGAATATAGTTCAATTGGCTATAGAGTGTAATTATTCAAAATAGTTGTGGTAGGATGTTAGATACAATATTGGATTACAGGACAAATGGTTTTCTAATAGTATTGAAGATCATCTAAAATACTAGTATCAAAGGAAGAAACTTAAATGTTTTAGATATCTCCCATTTATTGTGCCATGGGGAATATGAATTACTCACAATGAATTATTATTCTAGAATAGTAAGGTCCCAACATTTCAAACAGTTTCTTAGATCTAAGTCATTTTCTAGCACTCCAAAGGGGAACGAAAGGAAAAACCTTTGAGGAAGTTTCATGAGTTGACGATAAATAAATATTTGGCATGGGTGTTTTTTGATGGGGATATTCAAGGGCCCAAGAGTAGGACCATTGTAGGAGGAATCCTCTTTCTAAGGGAAGATCACTTTTTAAATTTCAAATCCTATATGGGCCAAAGAACTAATAACTGTGTTGAACTTATAATGTTGAGACACTATTGGAATTGGCATCCGCAAAGGAGGTGAATAAGTTACAAGTATTTGGGGATTCTATTTGTTATCAAATGAATGAATGACTTAGGAACAAACCATTCATAATGTGACACTTCAACAACTAACTATTAAGCTTAAAGAAGTCAAACAATTGTTCAAACAGATCTTATTCACACATGTTTTTTCTTAGAGATGAATGTTGTTGCAACACTCTATCTAAGAAATATTTTCATGTGAAAATTGGGGAACTTTGTATCAAAGAATACTTGGATGGAGTAGTGACTCCTCTGTGATGGATTTATTCTCTTAATGCCTATTATTTATTTTAATTTTCCGTCAGATACATTTTGGATATTTGCTCATAAAGTTGTATAAACAAATATTAACCGATTGTATACCTCCATGGGAGGATAATCAATTTTGTGAAAGACAATGAGCTATTTTTTGTTTGTTTAAAAAAAAATAATCATAAAAGTATTGGTTATAGAATCATTTTTATTAAACCATTTTCAACCACAATAATAATAATTAGGGAATTTCAATAACTTTAACTAGTTGAAGATCACCCCTCCATGCTTACCTAATAAGATAATAAGTTTGACAAGATTGGAAGTAAAAACGAAAGAAGTGTTTGTACCAAAAAGAATACATTAAAGAAAACCCTGCAGAAATAAAGAACATAAGAATGCAATAAATAATGAAGAAACCCTTTACTCTTTAATTTTCCTATGCCTACGACATTAATAGAAAAGAAAGAAACATTTAATACCATTACTTTATGAAAACTAAAACTTGAATAAAGGGACAATCAAATTGATGTAGGAATCAATTAATATTCTTTGAATTTAGTAGAAAATAAATCTCATAGAAAATGAAACTTAATCATACCCGGGTGCTGTGAAAACCCGAAACCATGCAAACTCTCATTTCTATTTAGCCGGGGAGAATACTACAAAGAAATTGATATTTAGGTAGGAATAAATAACTATAGCTACTAGTAAATCAATTCTCTTATGATAAACTTCTCACGCTCTATGAAATTTCAATATGATAAACTTTTCAAGCTCTATGAATAAACCACAAAAATCTTTAAAGGCTTGTTTCAATTTTTCATTCTTAATAAATTAAGATGAGAGATTAGAAATGGGCATGGAGGGGAATCAAAACCTTGTCGCGTATTGGAAGTAGTCCACATGTGTTATGGGGTAGTGGTATCCAAAGGAAGAATCCAGGGGCAATGGGCAATGATAAAATCTTTCAACAAAGCCAATCCAATCTAGCAAGATATGTATCATAAAAGAGGGTTCTTCCCTACCAAAATCTTGAAACAAATCTGCAATAAAATTTGATAAAATAATTTTATATATGAGGAAATCAATTGACATGAAAAATGTTGATTTCTTGTTACAATGACATAGAATCCATAATTGTAACATAGCCACTTAAGAGAAAGAGAAAGAGAAAATTGGTTGGTTTATCCAGGGATGGAATGTGATGTAAAAAATGTTTATTATAGATCATTTTGTCTATCAAATATGGTTGAGTTTTCCATATCGTTATCATTGTCTTATTATACATTCGATTCCTTTTTCAAAATGTATTTTTGATGTTTAACATATTTTTAAATTGTTAGTTTACTTTACAAGAAAATAGTTAATAGTTATAATTTCTAATGTATGAGGTCATGGTGTGATCAGAGAAGGGAGTGATTACATATCAAAATCCAAATCTCTCTCTCTCTCTCTCTCTCTCTCTCTCTCNGATTCCTTTTTCAAAATGTATTTTTGATGTTTAACATATTTTTAAATTGTTAGTTTACTTTACAAGAAAATAGTTAATAGTTATAACTTCTAATGTATGAGGTCATGGTGTGATCAGAGAAGGGAGTGATTACATATCAAAATCCAAATCTCTCTCTCTCTCTCTCTCTCTCTCTCTCTCTCTCTCTCTCTCTCTCTATATATATATATATATATATATATATATATATATATATTCCTCCCTTAGCCATTAAGGTATTTAAATAAAAAATTACGGATGCATGCCTTTGTCATTGGGGCATTCAAATTCAAAATCATGGATACCTCCTTCGGCCATCGGGTATTGAATGCAAAATTCCTTCTTTATTAATTCACCTTATTATCAAATCAACCTACAAAATCCCTCATTGAAAGATTATTTATTCTCTACAGTGCACCTAAGCCATGTATTCCTATCATCAAGGGACATTGTTTTCTTTCTTTATCTCTTTATTGCATGCATGGTCAAAGGAGAAACGGGTGTTCCTTTCTTTTATTTATCATTTTCCCTCTTTCTTTCTCTTCTTATTTCCTTTTCTTTTGCCTTTTCCTTTTTCTTTCTTTTGGCCTTATTGGACACATGAGATCTTTCATGTGGCAACTGGAAATTGGATGAAGGGATGCTCCTTTAGGGTAAGTCTCGATCATCTTTACTATGGGCACTTTCCCTGTCGTGGAACGTGAATCCAATCAATGACCATGATCGCCATGGATCTAAAGGTTCCTCATACTTTGACTCACAAGTAAAAACCTAGCACCAATAATATGTTGCCAAGTGTCCCCTTCTATGTTGGACCCAATTGAGTTGAACCACAATTACATTTACAGTGGGTAAAAGCCTAATTGTTGAACTTAAATCACATCAACAATCGATATCTCTTTGAGTCTATTGGGCCCCTACATACAAGTGCATGACTATAAAACATGCACCAACAAGAGTGTGCCATGTGTTTCTCCACCAATACACCAAAGGGCTTAAAACTTATGTGACAGGGTGATCTCCATCGTTGATCTCAATGATCCAATAGTATGACCCCTTTTCCATTTTATATTAAACCCCCATGCCACTTTTCTCGACATTCCTTCCCAATTTTTGATCTAAATCCATCAATGACCATGATCTATGTGGTTTTGAAAGGCCCCTTTTCCCCATGGTGCTACTTTATAACCCACAGTAGTAATAGCATTCCAAATTCCCATCTCCGTTGGGGTCCCTCTAGATGATTAACTCTTGAATTTTTATACAGTGAGTTGAACCCTAGTTGTTGATCACAATTTGATGAGACGACTCAAACTTGCTCTCACCTTCACTAAATTACAATATTAATACCTAACCCCCTTAAGCCCCGGGGATGATTCCCCACTATTGATCTGCCACAAATTAATGAGATAGATTCACTACATGTCCAAAGGGTTTTGGCCCACACTAGTAAGGCCAGGCCATGTGCCCTTCTCTTATGGCTTCCATCCACCCCATATTTTATGTATGCAACTTCCCCCAGGATTTAAATATGTTCATTGATTTAGGATGTGATTGATGGTCCAAATCACTATGGAGCATAAAAGCCCTCCTCTACAAATACAAAAAAGATAATAACTTTTCACAATATGATCATTATGGTCATGGTTGCCTTGTGATGAACTTTTTCAAACTTCCCCTAGGATTTAAATATGTTCATTGATTTAGGATGTGATTGATGGTCCAAATCACTATGGAGCATAAAAGCCCTCCTCCACAAATACAAAAAAGATAATAACTTTTCACAATATGATCATTATGGTCATGGTTGTTGATGAACTTTTTCAATAACTTTTGTTGCAATCCAACTATGTAATTAAAAACTTCAACAATTTTATTCAATATCTTTTTCTTAATAATTATAATTTTTATATATAAGAAAAAAAAATAATAGATTTTATATATATGATAGAAAAAGTGTTTTCTAATTCATATAATTTATTATTAAATAATTTTACTTCACATTAATAACAATCACTTTCTCTTTTAAATCACAAAAAACATTCAAAATAAACAAAAACCTTTTAAATTAAATTTAAAATTCCACCACTAAAAATAAATTATGAAATTATTTAATTTTTAAAATTAATTTATATTCTTTAAATACATGTTTAAATATTAATTTATAACAACAATAACACAATCTTTATTAATATCTTAAACTTATATTACACTTTTCTATTATTGCGTAAAGGTTTTAGTTTTATGTGTTAGTTCACCACACATTCATAGCATTTGTCATCTTGGACAACACTAAACACTTATACAAAGATGGCATTTTTCCATATTAATATTAATATTTTATATTTTTTCATATATATATATTATAAACACATTTATGAGGATTAGTTTAATTGGTCTAGAATCATACGTGAGTTATTTAGAAGGTTTCCCATATTTTATTTCAAACCAAAAAAAAATTATAAACATATCCATCATAATAATAATTATTTAATTTTAAAGTCACAATCAAATCAAACATTAAATTAGTTTATTTGGACTTATAATTTTCAAAGACCAAACACATGTTCTTAACCATTAAATCATTCAAATTATATATTTTCATTTACATATTCTAAAAATAAAAATATACACAACTATAAACAACAAATATATAAATCAATAAAATTAACACATTTACAAATGATTTCATTTTATTATACTTCAAATTTTAACAACAATACCATGAGCATTGATCTTTCCACTTCTAAAAGAAAGCATTGAGTGTTTAGTGGACAACACTAAACACTTATACAAAGATGGCATTTTTCCATATTAATATTAATATTTATATTTTTTCATATATATATATATATATATATTATAAACATATTTATGAGGATTAGTTTAATTGGTTTAGAATCATACTTGAGTTACTTAGAGGGTTTTCCATATTTTATTTCAAACCAAAAAAAGTTTATAAACATATCCATCATAATAATAATTATTTAATTTTAAAGTCACAATCAAGTCAAACATTAAATTAGTCTATTTAAACTTATAATCTTCAAAGAAAAAACACATATTCTTAATAATTAAATTATTCAAATTATATACTTTCATTTACATATTCTAAAACTAAAAATATATACGACTATAAACAACAAATATATAAATCAATAAAATTAACACGTTTACAAATGATTTCATTTTATTATACTTCAAATTTTAACAACAATACCAAGAGCATTGATCTTTCTACTTCTAAAAGAAAGCATCCCTTCAAAAAAAATTCATTTTTCCTTTTAATATAAAAAAGAGAGCGTTCAACACAATAAATCAATTTAAAGTATTTTTTTAAAGTATAAATCAACGTTTATAACAATAATTTTCGTTTATCCAAAGGTAATTGTCTTAATTATGGGCTATAAATCAATTTAAAGTTTTTTTTGTTTAAGTATAAATCAACGTTTATAACAATAATGTTTTTTTATCCAAAGATAATCGTCTTAATTTTGGATTTATTTTATGGGGAGTAAATATTTTCAAATTCTATTATTTTTATTATTTAAATGAATTTAGATTGATTATAATTTAATTTAATTTTATATATTTCATAATATATAAAATATGAATATGTAAAAATATAATTTGAGGTCAAAATATTTTGATTATTTGATTGTAAATTTATAAAATATGACATGTAAAAAAATTAAGGTAAAAATATTTTGATTATTTAGTTGTAATATTACTTAAGTGTGTAGAATTCATAACTCACAATTTAGGCATATATGAATATGTAAAAATACAATCTTGATTATTGTTAAAATATTTATATTTGAATACAAATATTATATCTCAATATTTATAATTTTTTTATTTATGTGGAAATGGAGGGATGTATCTTTTTATCTTTACATATAACAATGTTTATATTGATGATGATGATTAATTTTTACTGAGATCAATTGGGCTTATCAGACCTTAAGAAGGTAAGAGATTACTTCAATTTCTTTAAAATTGTATTTCTATGCTAAAAAGGCATTGAGAGAAGCGTTCCAAGATCACCATTGTTTTGACGACTTAGAAGGTTAGGAAGTTTGGTAATGTGGAAGATATTTTTAAATTGGGATCTAATATATGGCTATAGGCAGGGCAATCCAATATGAAGTGTTTTTCATCTTTTACTCACTTAGTGTCACAAAGGTGACAGATTCTCTCATCCCATGGTGTTTTGGGAGTTGTATAACGCCTAGTTTCACTATGTAGTTCGTGAGAGTTTGTTTTTATTTTAGCAATGTTGATTTTCTTCTTTGCACTTTTCAAAACTATGAGGTAATTTTGATCTTCTAAATTAGGGTTGACCACCTCTTTGTAGTAACTTAATTTTATTTTATCCACTAATTCTTTTTCACACCACATATTCTCCATAAATTTAGAAGTGATAATATTTGTAATATTATCGATATTATGCATGATGGCTTCTTCTTGTATTCCCCAATGATTTAGCCAAGAATTGGCATCTTTATGTCATCCCCTCTTGAGTCGCTGGTGGTTTTGGCTAGAGTTTGAAGCAATTTTGGGGAGCCTCTTATCATCCATGTTGTTTATCTTATTCTTGTACATTAGGTATCTAATCATAGCAATGTTCCCAATGAGGGAAAGACTTGCTTCTATGAGGAAGATAAGATAGGGTGCATTGCCCTTAATTTTGAGATTATATATCAAATCTCTTTCTTTCATATAAAACCACTTAAGGCTCAAGTGAGGTTGTCATAATAATAATATTATCAAGCATATTATTATGTCTAAATTTAAGGAGAAATTGTGGTGTGATAAAGAATTAGAGGAAAAAAGAAAATTAAGATACTATAAGGAGGTGATCATCCCTAATCTAGAAGATCAAAAGTGTCTCTTTGTTTTGACTAGCATAAAGAAGAAAATCAACATTTCCAAAACAATGACAAACTCTCACAAGCTCCATAGTGAAACATGGCATTAGACAATTCCTAAAATGTCGTGGGTCAAAAGAATTTGTCATCTTTGTGACACTAAAGGTTTTGAAGATGAAAAACACTTTCTCTTAGATTGTCCTACATACATCCACATTAAATCTAGATTTCAAAATATTTGTTACAATCCCAACTTTCCTAACCTTTTTACTCATCAAAACTATGGTGATTTAGGAATGTTTATCTTAAAAAAAAATTAAGATAGAAATAGAATTTTAAAGAAACCCAAGTGCTTTCCTCACCTTTCTTAAGGTCCAGTAAACCAAATTTTGTTTCAGTGGATATTAACCATCATCATCATCATTTAATTAACATATAATAATATCATTATTATTTGTCATAAGTATTATATTATTTTTAAAATCAATATATAATGATGTAAGTGATTCATATAGCAAACATACGAATATCTATATCATATTGAATTAATACACCTTACTATTCTCAATATAACAATATCCCCCCAGATCGGGTTCTAGTTGGTCACTTTAGTTATTATGAGGAGGGTGGCATGGATAAAGGAAAACCCATCCCTATCCCGTCGACCATGATATCTACATGCGCGAGGGTTCATCTTCATCCCACAATAGATTCGTCTAGAGTGAAGGGGAATGATGGAAGGTATGAAGGGACGATGATCGGTCAGCTTCTACTGGAACTTTCATTCATAATTGTTAGTGCATTCTAGAAACATGTCATTATTGCTTCTCTTTCCATGATGATTCTAATGTTTGTGGATCCGTCTAGAGTGAGGGGGAATGATGGGAGGTACGAAGGGACAATATCCAGTCGGCTTCTATTGGGACTTTCATTCATGATTTTTAGTGCATTCTCGAAACTTGTCCTTATCACTTCTCTTTCCATGACAATTCTAACGATTTTTATAATGGCCTGGCCTTTTCCATCTCATCGTGATCCCTATCTCTAGGTTGTGCTTTTCTTCTGGGTGATTTTGGGCTCTATATTTGATTCTACCTTAGGATTTTTCAATGTGAGGTATGTCGCCTCTCCTTCTATTCTCATGGCCCCTCGTGTTGTTTAGGGATGCTTGACCCTTGTCCACAAGACCCGAGCGGCTCTAGCAACTGAAGTTGCAGCGGAATTTTATGAAGATTTGATTTCTCTAAAGACTAAAAATGTCATGTAGTCCGTAGAAGACGATGTAAGGGTTGTTCAAGATTCTTAGGAGGACAAGGATGTTGACAAACAAATTGGTGCAATTATTCTTGATCTGGATTTCTCTAGAAACAGGAATACTAAATTCTACATGACGTTGGAGTTATATTGGCACATGAAGACCATGGTCAGCCAAGGTATGTTGCCCAGAGACCACGACTACAGGAAATTCAAGCAGAGACTGGAAGCTCTGGAAGATCAAAATAGGCTACTTATCTCCATGGTATCATGGTTGGTCAAATGAAAAGGGGATTCACTCTAGCTGGTGCGCACCATTGGTTCGTCTTCTGGAACTCTATGACCTCCTCATGATGCTTTTGTGTTGGCCAACACCTCGCACTCTACTCCTCAAGTGCCCCCTCCCAATGGTTAAGGAACTCTTTGTTCATGCTTGTCAGGTTTTGGCTATTTTGGTCTTGGTTCAGATTCATTTGTTTAGTTTTCTAATTTCTCTAAAATCTATGTCTGTCAATCATACAAACTTCATGATATCTTTTCTAATTCTAGTTTACCACGAATTTTTTTAAGACTAACTTGGTTTCCCTTCTAAAACACGCTAGCAAACATAAGACTCTTCAATATCTACTAGATAGATATAATGATGTCATGAATATATTAAACAGTCTAACTTCTTGTACATTTTGTTGATATGTGAATAAAAATCTTACTTCAAAAAATATATAATAATATCAATTTTAAATTTATTTTCAATTTTAAATTTGTAAAGATTAATGATAAAAAAGATAACATTATTTTAATATTATATCATGATGATTATTTTAATATTATATCATGATGGAGCATCGACATCACCTAGTCCCTCGACCTATGAGATGAAGAGGAGCACCCTATTCCCATTATTTAAACAAACAATACTTTAAATTATTGACGAGTCTTGAACTGTGTTATGTTATTTTCACTACTACCTTTTCTATGGTGTTTAACTGTCTTATTTAGGTTATTTATCCCTGTTGTTATTCTCCAAGGTATGATGTTGCTATTACTATCTCTATTTCATAATATGAATAGTTTCCTACAAACGGAAATGCAGATGGAACCCAGATTTTAGTAATTCTAGTATATTTTTATTATAAATTTGAATATATTTTATGAATGGAAATGAAATGCAATTCTCATAATATGAGTATGTGTTTTAATTATGATAATGATATTATAATGTCTATTTCAATATAGGTCTGAGTGGGTTTAATGGTAAAGAACATGTGTTTCCTCTTAAGAGGTCACAGGTTCAAATCCAAAGGAGGGTAGGGTATGTTTAGGGGGTCCCTTGTCCCATAAACAAAGGGGTCTCATACACCAATTTGATGTGCTAACTTGGCCGTGACCTTAAAAATAGATTATTATTATTATAAGAGTTTATGGATATAGCATTTCAAATTTATTAAGTGAAAATAAGAAGTTGTTATTAAAATGTAGTTCAAATCCCTATAATAATATATAAGAGAGTTGACTTTTCATATATTAATAAAATTTTCATTTATGTTAATTTTATTTTTGTAATTTTAATATAAGTAAATGATGTTTTTTACCCATAAACTTATAAATTCAAATTTTATCTAATAAAACATATTTATCTAAATATTTATCTATCTCTTTATATATGTTTGTTACCCATAAATGTATTAATTCAAATTTTATCTAATAAAATACATTTATCTAAAGATTTATGTATCTCAAATTTCATGTGTGAAAGCATACCATGTAATAAATTTTAATTTATATTAAATAAAATATTATATAAATTAAAATGTTTTATCACTATATTATTTATTTATTGTGCATGTGTAAGAATA
>JASDQU010735873.1:39944-50612 GCA_032191745.1 Picea mariana | reverse complement strand
CATGGAAAATGTCATTAATGAGAAGATATAGATTCATCTTCACCGCATAACACGTATAATGTAGTGTCATGTGGCATACATTCTAATAATTGAATATTTTCCTTAGGAGACTTAATTTAGACTTTTAATTCACTCTAATGAGAGGAGATGGTGGGAGAGGTAGATGACCATTCCAACTAAGTTATTTTTTCCTCCATCAACCTTAGAACTGGGCAAGGAGGCCCAATCCTCTTACGGATGAGATGGATTCTGAAAAGCTTGCCGTGAGTGGAAAAGATGTCATGGACTCATGTGGACACTATTGAGATGGGTAAGAATGTCTAAGTTTAGGTTGTAAGCAAGTGATTCTACTATATAGTCTAAACATTGTTATAGTAATTGATTTGTATGGACACCATTAAGAAAAACTAATCAAAAAACTAATGTGGTTCACATGCCCCAAGGTTGAATAAATATATTAGGGTGAATTATGATTTATATTATAAAAGTTAACTAAGTGAGTAATTGTTAAATGCTTTGATAAGTCAAAGGTAATATAAAATAAAGTTTATATTAAATAATTAAATAAATATTGTAAATTTATAAACTATATTGTATTTTAAAATAAAATTATAATTTATTTTAATTAATGGATAAATCATAACATAGGTTTATATTTAATTATTAAATAATTAAATGGTATTGATTTTTTTTCAAGGTTTTTCTTCATTTCAAGAATGGTATTCACGGTAAACCCTAGATTTTTCAGGATATAAGGTCAATCAACAACAAGGCTCAAAGTCATTACAATGATATACTCATTAAGAGCTCAACATGTCACTTGTAGGAATTGAACCTGGGTGGGGAGGATAACAATCATTCCTCCCAACCACTCAAGCTAAACCCAATTGACTTAATTATGACAATGATGTATTAAAGAGTCATTAATAATTATGTGGAAGAAGTAGTTAAACGACCTACCTTGCATTTAATCTAGCAATTCACTAAATTAAGAGGGGATAGGTAAAGTCTTATAAAAAAAGAAAATTTTGATGAATAGAGAGACTTTGTGGGAAAGGAAAAAACCATAGAGAGAATTTTGATTCTCATTTTGAGAAAGAAAGCCATATCATATATTATTGTGTTTAAGCTACGCACTCAGGGGATAAGAGATCAAGGGGATTTCTTGTGTGGCAGGGCAGTAAGCCTTGTTCTAGGAAGACTAAGGATAAATAACAAATTTATCATTTTGTATAAACAAATTTGGTTACCAGGTATTTTGCTTCTTCTATTAAAAAAAAAATATTAGTTAATTATTGTGAATTATGAACAAGGTTTTATATACTTATTTATTAAATAAGTATTTGGTAACAATGATTGTTGTTGATGATGATGATGATGATTAGCATTCACTAAGATTGAAATTGGTCTATTGGACCTTAAGAAGGTAGTGATTACTTGGATTTCTTTATAATTTTAATTTTGTGCTCGAAAAGCATTAAGAAAAGTGTTCCAATATTACCATAGTTTTGTTGAGTTAGAAGGTTAGAAATTTTTTGAAATTAAGATATAATTTGAATTAAGATTTGGCAATAGTGAAAAAGACTTATAACACATTTCTAAAATTATATAACAAACATATAATAAACTTTCAATCTGATTCAAATTATTTATTAATTTAAAAGAATAACTATAGCAATACGACGCTTCATGAAATAGTAATATTAAATTTAAATACATTATTCACAATGAAATAAACGTGAACTAAATAGCAACTCGTCAATAGATTTCAACTGAAACAAGTGCCACTGCAGTGGCGATGTCCCTGTAGAGATGCTTTGTGCATGGCTTTTTGCATGCGGGATGCCTCACTTGGTTTTGTAAATAATTCAAATTTTTAGTTAGCATAGATAGGTTGTTTGGCTAGTGTAATGTGGTTTCGTAGTTGATTTTGATACAAATATGTTCAGTATTGGACTTGTGTATTCAGGAGCATGTCGGCCACATCCAAAACACATCTATATTACATTATTGTTATTACAACGTTGAAACAATTTATGATGGATAAACGTTAATATTGTTTTCTTTTTGCAAAAATAATGGGTTGAAACATCAAGCTATCAATGTTGCATTTGATAAGATTAGTAAATAACTCAATAGTTAACATAGACTTAACATATCCATATCCATATTCTCAGTATTGGAGTGCCATATGTTGATATTATGGTAGTTGTGGGAGGTATTTACCTCTACGTGTAACCCTAACAAGAATAGAATATTATGGGAAGCAAGAAGAAACCCTAAAGCATTGAACATAACCCTAGAAGACAAGTCGACTCAAGGAAATATTTAATATTAAGTATTTAGCCTCTAGAATGAGAAGTCGACCCAAACATCTCAAGAAAACAATATAAATACACGTAGCCAGACCTCATTTTGTACACACAGCGCAAAATTCAGCAGTGAACAAGTGCGCACTGCAGAAACTAGGCAAGTGCACAAGTCTGGGGAGTAGCTGCAGCCGGCAACTACTGCAATCTGTATTCTTGGTTTAGGCTCGGACTTTGTATTGGTTATGGTTGAACTTTTTGATCAGTCTTTGTTATCTTTTCTTGATGCATTAGCCTTGGTTGGCTATTGGTTTGCTTCCGGATTCATTCTCTGTCAAGGTTAAGGTGCCCGGGGGTGGCTTCGGCCTATGGTTGGGTGACAATATTGTTATATTGTCTATGGTTAAATGAGCACATCTATTACTTTCTAATAGGTTATGGGCCCACACTATCTTCGGACGGTCTAACCGCTGGAAGATAGATTGGGAGGATTTGCTCAGTTACAGTTGCAGTTGCAGCCAGTTTTTGTTGCAACAACAAAACCCTAACCCTCTTGTTGAGGAAACTTAACTGAAGAGATTGACCTAATTTATGGATATCCTAGTGTGCCTTAGCCTAGAGCATCTCCTAGTACTCTCAGCAAGCTAAGACATCAAGTTTGAGTTTTTGGTCAAAATCAAGGGTCGACCAAGTCAAAGCAATTATGACTTACTATATGAAGTCAGAAAACAAGTTACAAGGGGCTTATAACTTCATAGCATGGAAGAAAAGGATTGACCTCATCCTTGCCAAGAATTAAGTGTCGAATATCGTGAAAGGAAAGATCATGGAACCACAGTTCGAAGAAGGAAAAAAAAAGGAACCTCAGAACGTTGCAGTTGTGATGTCCTGTTCCCAAGAGTAGGCCAGCAGGGAGTGACTTAGTAGTCTATGTGTTCCCGTAGGCTATATTCAGGCACAAACAGGGAACAAGATGGAGAAATAAGGAGGAATTGATGGTTAAACGATGAATTAAGCCAAAATACTTAGGAAAAGTCACTTAAGCCTAAGTCAATGAAGAATTAGAATGAAAAGGTGTTAAAGGGGGACTTAATTAATTAATTATTCACCTTAGGAGGAAAAGGGCCTAGCTTAAGCGAGGTCAATGGTGAATTAGATTGGGAATGGTATAAAGTGAGGAATTTGACCTAATTCCTCATTATGCATTATTATGATTTGATGTTGAGAGTTCCCAGAGGAGGAAGAGAGTTGACCTTGTTGTTTTGTGGATTTCTGGAGGAAACCACCACTATTGATCGATTTTAGTGTTGAGAGACACACCCTAGCCCATCGGAGATACCATTCAGGTATTTCACTGAGCTATTCAGGAGTATCCAATATAGTGTGCGCAGCTCAGCTAGAGAGGGCGCAAGTCAGATTGAGGGTTTGTGGAGCTCCACGAGGTTTGAGCTCAAATTGCAGTTTCCTTCCGACCCAGTGGAGATCCAGCTAGGGCGGTTCTATTGATCCATTTATCATCAGATTTTGATGGTGGAATCTTGCAGAGCGCATCATCGATCCATTTAGGGTGCAATTCTTCCAACAATACATTTGGGGTTGCAGACAAAGCATCAGGACAGATCCGGGGAAACCCTTCCGACCCAGTTCTGCATTTGGTGAGATGATTGTTTTGAGCCCTATAGTAGTTGATTCCATCGGTGGAATCATTTGGGGCACATCCAGTTTCCCAAGAGGTGCACAAACCCCCCAGGGGTCCAGATCCAGTACCTCAGGGGCCAGATCTGATATATGGCACTCATCCATTCCAATCTAGAGGCCAAGGTGCTTCTATTGGAGTAGTTTCTGGTGCATTCCGATGGTCTATCCTTCCGAATGAGTTTTCCAGCTGGTAGCGGTTACCGTATTTCTCCGGAGTTGCATATTTTTGTCGATCTATCCGTGCATGCATCAGACCTTCATCCATCTTCTGATCACAAGTATTTTTATGCTATTTGGTTGTATTTCAGTGACGATCCATGAGATCTAGCTAATGATTATACTCTATATTTCCAGTGTGTTATTGTATTTCCTTGCTTGAGTCGCATAATATATGTTATTGGGCAGTTGATGTTTTTTACTTCCGCATGCATCCTTTATATATTGTTTAAACCATAAATACGCAACATGCACATGCAATAACCAACATGCACCTGAAATAACCAACAATAACCATAAAGATCTCAAACACACAACTAAAACACATCCAGAAACCCCCAGTGTATCAGATCTGCAAGACAGAACATTGGATCAGTAGAAAATATCTTGATCAGCGGGATCAGGGGTATTTCAGTGGTATTAGAGCTTTAGTCCTACCAGCCTGTGACTAAAGACAATGAATACAGCAGAAGAATCAGATGGTCATGAGCATGTACGTGATGAATATGTCACTTACAACAGGTGCAGGGAAAGAAGGGATAGGCCTAACTTTCCTTCCTTCCCTCCCATTTCATAGGAAGAGGAAGAGGCACACAGAGAAGAAGAGAGAAGAGCAGAGTGCAAGGTCGAGCGCGAAGTAGAGAGGAGGCTAGGTGACAGATATGAGTGACCAGAGGGTAGTGGTAAGGCCCCCGTGGATCCAGATGCAGCCTTCATGCAGGTTATCAGTGATATGCTAGCTAGTCAACGGACCATGTTTTAGTATTTGTCTCAAGTAGTGGATAGACTAGCTATGGTAGACATCACGGGCACACAAGCCTCACATGCAGCACAAGGGAACTCAGGGGAAGGCAGTAGACCCCAGTCACCCACTCACACATACACCTCTATGAGTAGGATTCCACATTCGTTGTTTCCCAGTTTTTAGAGGGAACCCCCGATAGCAACACACATACCAATAGCACAAAGACCGCCCACTCAGGCAGAGGACATTGCAGAGTATCGGAGAGAGTATGTAGCATTGGCCCATGACTTCCATCAGGATATGACCTTAGTCAAGTATTGTGGACTCAGACTCAGGAACCTCCCCAAAGAGCCACAGAGGGGAGAACCACAGCAGCAGCAGCAGCAGCATGAGCATAACATTGATTTCATCCGAAAATTTGGTAAACTCACCATACCTTCTTTTGATGGATCATCCAAATGCACCGCCAGAGCTTGGGTACAGAAACTAGACACCTACTACAATCTCAACCAAATGACCGAGTCAGAGGCCATCAATTTCGCCACCTTACACTTGGAGGGTGAGGCACACGATTGGTGGTATCACAGATTGGTGACATTGGGTCACAGTCACATCACCTCCTACAGAGAGTTCACAGAGAGACTCATGGATAGATTTGACATGAGGGATCCAGTGATCCATTTCAGATATCTAGCCTAGTTGAGACAAACTGGCACAGCAGAGGTACTCATCTCAGATTTTCAGAGGGTATCAGTGGCAGTGACAGACATATCTGAGCTCCGATTGGTCATGCTATTCACAGAAGGGCTCACAGAACCCTTGAGAGGATGGGTGAAGGCCTGGTAGCATCATACCTTGTAGGATGCCATCCGACGCACTAGAGATTTGGCGGATTCAGTGCCAAAAACTAAACCCTTCACCAAATCCTTTGTACCACAGAGAGACAAGGATCAGAAGAATCCTCAAAGGGAATGCAAGGGCAATCCCAAGTTGGATGATTATACGTGACGAGAGTTGATGAGGAAGAAGTTTTTCTTCTCTTGTAGAGACCCTTAGGTCCCAGGGCATAGATGCATGGGAAAGGGACAGATCCACTACATCGAAGTGGAATTGAGCAGTGAGGAGGAGGATGAGGATATTGAGGCACAGACATAGTGATCAAAGACTGAGACCACTCATGAGCCAGAGCAGCAGCCCAAGAAACCTCAGATACCGATAAGGGCACAGCCCAAGGAGGAGGTAAAACCTTGTAGAGAGGTGAAAGGGCGAACCATAGCCACCCTTTCAGGAGTACCCAAGTACAACACTCTCAAGCTCAAGGGCATTGTACAGGGGCAACGCATGACAACTTTAGTTGATGGTGGGGCCACCCACAACTTCATAGATGTGTCCTTAGTAGCCAGGAGGGGGTTACGTACAAAGGAGTTTGAGGGATTCCATGTGGCAGTGGCTGATGGATACACGATGACATGTTTGGACATGATCCTCAACCTAGAGGTCAAACTAGGCAACTACAGCTTGACAGACACTTTCTATGTAGTTGACCTATCAGATACTAATGTCGTGTTAGGGGTACAATGGTTATATTCATTGGGAGAGATTGGGTTCAACTATCAGACGTTGATCATGAGCTTCAGAGATGTCGTTGGATCGTGAGTTGTGTTGAGGGGCATGTCTACAGGAGCACCTTGATTAGTATAGACAAAAAGGATGGAGCGGATCTTTCGTCACGGAGATGTGGCTTACGTAGCAGAGTGTTTGATCACCATGCAGAAGGATTCTGAGGGTAGGGAGCATTACCACCCACATATCAAAGAGATTTTGGGTCAGTATGAGTCAGTATTTGGGTCGATACCACCAGGGAGACCGCCCGATAGGGGTTTTGAGCACATGATTGAGTTAGAGGTAGATGCTACACTGGTGATTACAAGACCCTACAGGCACCCTAAGAAATTCAAGGACGAGATTGAGAAAGCAATCAAAGAATTGTTTTCTATGGGGCACATCAGGCCCAGCAAGAGTCCTTTTGCATCTTCAGTCATCCTGGTACTGAAGAAGGATGGAACATTACGAATGTGCATCGATTACAGAGCGCTCAACAATAAAACGATCAAGAATCCTTACCCCATTCCACGCATAGATGAGTTGATGGATGAGTTGCATGGGGCAGTCTTCTTCACTAAGATTGATCTACGCTCAGGATACCATTAGATTAGCATCAGGGAGAAGGAATTTGAGAAGACATCGTTATGGTGCCATTTCAGACACTTTGAGTTCTTGGTCATGCCGTTTGGATTGACCAACGCACCAACCACTTTCCAGTCTTCCATGAATCATATCTTTAGAGGACAATTGAGGAAGTACATTCTGGTATTCTTCGATGACATATTGATCTACAATAATACATAGGATGAGCATCTAGCACATTTGGGGGAGGTCTTGGGTATTATGCAGGCACAGTCTTTATATGCCAAGGAATCCAAATGTGAATTTGGCATGAGATAACTACTGTACTTGGGGAATATCATTAGTGGGCAAGGAGTACAGGTTCATTAGGAAAATATCAGGGCCATTTTTGATTGGCCAATGCCCAAGAATCTCACTAGAGCTGAGAGGATTCTTTGGGTTATGCAGTTACTACAGGCGGTTCATCAAGGGTTTTTCACAGTTGGGAGAACCACTCACAGAATTGACCAAGAAGGGTGATTTTCATTGGACAAAGGAGTCACAGTAGACATTCGACAAAATGAAGGAGGTTATGAGCACATGCCCTGTTATAGCCCTTCCAAACTTCTTGCAGCCATTTGTCTTAGAGTGCGACGCATCAGGGGTGGGTATTGGAGCAGTTTTGATGCAGGGGGGCCACCCCATCGTGTTTGAGAAAAAAAATATCAATGAGTCTAAGATACTCTATCCTATTTACGACAAGGAGATGCTAGCGATCATGCAGGCCTTAACCAAATTCAGGAAGTATCTGGTTGGCAGCAGGTTTGTAGCGAAGATTGATCATAACAGTCTGAAATATTTCCTTGATCAGAAAGACCTCAGTGAGAGGCAGCAGAAGTGGGTCTCAAAAATCCAAGCCTTTGACTTTGACATTGAGTATGTCAACGGAAAAAGGAACATCATGGAAGATTCCTTGTCCAGGAGGCCAGCGGGATGTTCGATGATGGACATTTGTACAGATTGGAAAGCTCATTTGTCGGTGGAATACTCCAAAAACAAACTTGCTTGTGAGGTGATGGATGGACATGTGATTGATGATAGATATCGGGTTCTTTATGACGTCATTTTCTACAAGGACCGGATCTACTTGGTTCCAGAATCCACCCTCAAGGGGAAAATTTTGAAGGTATGTCATGATTCGCCTACAACATGGCATCAGGGGTACTTTAAAACATATAGGTAGATCAGGGAGAGATTCTCATGGAAGGATCTCAAGGATGATGTGTTGAAACACATACGAGAGTGCACGACTTGTCAACAGAACAAGTCTGAGAAGACACACCCCGCAGGGCTACTACAACCTCTACCCATTCCAGAGCAGAAATGGGAGAGCATTTCCATGGATTTCATTATAGAACTTCCTAGAGTGCAGGGCAAGGACTTTATATTTGTGGTGGTCGACAGACTGACCAAATTTGCACATTTCTTCGCCATACCCAAAAACTACAAGGCCATACAGGTAGAAGAGTTGTTTTCCAGGGAGGTATTCTGGTTGCACGGGTTACCCAGGCAGATAGTCAGTGATAGAGATGGGCGCTTCATCAGCACATTTTTCCAGGAGATTTCCAGGTTGACAGGCACAGAGCTAGCCACGAGAACCAACTACCACCCACAAACAGATGGGAAGACAGAGATCATCAACAAATGGGTGGAGCGATATCTGAGGAACTATGTGGGGGGGCAGCAGTGCACTTGGGTGAGATGGTTACATATGGGTGAGTATTACTACAACACAACTTACCATATGTCTATCAGGATGTCACCGTTCAGGGCATTGTATGGATACGATACACCCTCCTTTATGGAGACTGTGTTTGGGGACAGCAGGGTCCCGGGGGCCAAGGACTGGGTGGAGGAGAGTTAGATGATTCTTCAATCAGTAAGGGAGAACTTACAGTCAGCTCAGAACCAGCAGAAGATATATGCATACCGGCACAGAGTTGAGCGCAGTTTTGAGGTAGGGGATTTGGTTTTTCTGTTATTACAGCCATACAGACAGTCCTCCTTGAAGAGGAGCGGAGCAGAGAAGCTGAAGTGGAAGTTTTATAGGCCATACAGAGTCATCAGAAGGATAGGAAAGGTGGCATACAATCTAGAGCTACTGGAAGGTAGCAAGATTCATAACGTCTTTGAAGTCTCTTGCCTTAAAAAGGCTGTGGGACAACATGTTAGAATTTTAGAGGAGTTTCCAACCTTGGATGAGGAGGGTGAGTTGGAGCTATTGCCAGAGGAGGTACTAGAGCAAAGAGAGCACAGATTGAGGAGTAGGATCATCAGGGAGTGCTTGTTTAGATGGAGGGGTCTTCCAGTGGAGGATGCCACATGGGAGGGAGAGCATATCTTACAACACCCAGGATTGATGTTGCTTGAGGATAAGCAATGTTAGGAAGGGAGGACTGTGATGTCCCATTCCCAAGAGTAGGCCAGCAGGGAGTGACTTAGTAGTCTATGTGTTCCTGTAGACTATAGTCAGGCACAAACAGGGAACAAGATGTAGAAATAGGGAGGAATTGATGGCTAAATGATGAATTAAGCCAAAATACTTAGGAAAAGTCACTTAAGCCTAAGTCAACGAAGAATTAGAATGAAAAGGTGCTAAAGGGGGACTTAATTAATTAATTATTAATATTAGGAGGAAAAGCGCCTAGATTAAGTGAGTTCAATGGTGAATTATATTGGGAATGGTATAAAGGGAGGAATTTGACCTAATTCCTCATTATGCATTGTTATGATTTGATGTTGAGAGTTCCCAGAGGAGGAAGAGAGTTGACCTTGCTGTTTTGTGGATTTCTGGAGGAAACCACCACCATTGATCGGTTTCGGTGTTGAGAGACACACCCTAGCCCATCAGAGATACGATCCAGGTATTTCACTGAGCTATTTAGAAGTATCCAGTACAGTGTGCGCATCTCAGCCAGTGAGGGCGCAAGTCAAATTGAGGGTTTGTGGAGCTGCATGAGGTCTGAGATCATATTACAGTTTCCTTTCGACCCAGTGGAGATCCAGCCAGGGCGCTTCTATTGAGCCATTTATCATCATATTATGACGGTGGAATCTTATAGAGCGCATCATCGATCCATTTAGGGCGTAGCTCTTCCGGCAGTACATTTGGGGTTGCAGACGGAGCATCGGGACGGTAATATTGCGCATGCATCCTTAAATATTGCGTATTTATGGTTTAAACAATAAATACGGTAATATTGCGCATGCTTTAAGGATGCATGCTTTAATATTGCGCATGCATGGTTTAAACAATGGTTTAAAGGACGGTAATATATTGTTTAAACCATAAATACGCAACTTGTGATGCTTTGCAGAAGGTAATAAGGATGCAGACGGAAGCGTGGACTCTCTTAGTTGGAGGGAGACGATTATATAATTCCAAAATAAGAGCATGCATTCATGCATGAAGCAAGGATTAGGAGGGAGCTAATCCTAAATAATATGATCCATCAAGGATTATGAAGTTTCTAT
>JASDQU010735873.1:0-39199 GCA_032191745.1 Picea mariana | reverse complement strand
TTCAGCAGTTATGGAGAAGTTCAAAGATAGTGACATCAATTCCATGAGTATCATAGTGGACTCTATAAAATACCACTTGATACCCTACATCTCCCATCTTGACTCATCTAAGAAGATGTATGATGCCCTAACAAACCTCTTATCAATCAGACACATTGGACAAGTAATGAGTCTGAAGAATGAGCTCTGTGACATGAAAATGAATGATGATGATAGCATAATTTCATACCTTGTGAGAATATCTCATTTAAGATATCAACTACAAGCTATTGAAGAAATCATTTCAGAGAAGGAACTGGTAAATATAGTACTCAATGGCCTTCCCAAGACATGGGATGCATTTTCCACAAGCATGAACACAAGAAAGGATTATCCCACATTTGAAGAACTTTGGACTTGGTGTGCATAAGAAGAATCAAGGATTAGTGCAAAAGAGAAACCTCAAAAGAAATACGATGATCAAGCTTTCACAACAAGGTTCAAGAATTTCAGGAATAAAAAGAAGTTTGGCTCAAGGAAGAAATCAAATCAAGAGAAAGATATGTCAAAAATACAATGCTTCAACTGTCAAAAATATGGTCACTACAAGAATCATTGTCCTGAGTTAAATAAAAGGAAGGAAACACACGAAGCATCAGTTGTCAAAGAAAGGGAACCCTCAAAGAAGGACAAGAAGGATAAAACAAACTTCTTCTTCTAAGACAAGGTAACAATATTCTTCATAATTCTTATACATACCATGTTTACATAATTTATGTACATATCTTGCATATATATTTCTTATAAGATAAGATGTTCAAAGAGAAACAATACCTATAGAAGAGTAATAAGATAAGGATTGTTATCACAATGACTACAAGTCAAGCAATACACATGAAAATATGAAGTACATCAACAACCCTTGGTAGCAATTCATGTGGAAGATATTAACATAAGTAACAGCTGCAAGATAAGCCAAAATCAGAATCAAACTTGAAGAAACCTAGAAGAAGCAAAAACAGAAAGAAGTCAGCAATCAAGAGGAAATTAGAAAAAGACTTGTGATGCTTTGCAGAAGGTAATAAGGATGCAGACGGAAGCGTGGACTCTCTTAGTTGGAGGGAGACGATTATATAATTCCAAAATAAGAGCATGCATTCATGCATGAAGCAAGGATTAGGAGGGAGCTAATCCTAAATAATATGATCCATCAAGGATTATGAAGTTTCTATCCATGTTCCCATTGATGGTAGCAGCCATGAAAAGCAACACGTGTTCAGTTTAACTTTAGAAGAAGTATTCTTCGAAAAGAAGCCTTAAAGTATCCCTGGTTGTCCATCCACATCCATGATCCTATGATGAAAGGAAGAAGTTGGAATATTCAGGTCATGGAATCTATAGAAAACTCCATGGACCCAAGAGCTAAAGAGAAACATGAGGAAGAACATGAAGATTCCAAGAGAGAAAGAAAATCCAGAGCGACCAGTCATTATCGAGAATCACAAGACTACCAGCTTGGTCTAAACCCACTAGAAACAATCAAGCAGAGGAAATGGAATTTGTGATGAAAAACAATGTATGGAAGACTTATGAATGGAAGCATTGTGAGATCCATAACTAAAGGTTCTCCCAGATGGAGGGGGAGGACTATGATGATAGCTTGTTCCAGTGACCAGACATACCTCTACCTGAGCCATTATATCTCCTACAATATCCATGGGTTGGAGTTTACATTAGATGAATGTAAGGATTTTTCTCCTCAACAGAGTAATTGAAAAAAGAAGTGTATGTAGAGAAACCTCAAGGTTTTGAGGTATACCAGAAAGAGACTCTTGTATGCAGATGGAAGAAGACAACTTGGTGCACATCCTCCAATGAACATCAGAAGCGTGGTGAAAAATTTCTATAACAGAGATATTGTATCAGAATGGTTACTCAGAAGTCCAGAATGATGGATTGCTAATCCATGACAAACTCTCATGATGACAAAATAAGTGACACTTGGATATGTTCCATTTTGATCCTTGCCACGATGTCATGAGCTAGAAGGAAACAAAAAAGTTGAATCCAACCATGATATATTGTAATGATCAAGAGCTATATGAAGCCTTCAGAGAAAACTAGTGTTCCAAAAATACCGAAGTACATTGAGATCAAGCATTACATTTTCCGTGATGAAGTCCAAAAAACAGAAGTGGTTCTCCAATATATCTCCACAAATGAGAAGATAACAGATATTATGGTAAAGCCTCTATCCAAGATGAAAAAGTTTGCATACTCAAGCAACAAGTTGGAGCTCGTGGAGACGACTTCCTTATTAAAAAGGGAAGAGATGACTCCCAGGTTGGGAGGGAGCATTGATGTGTTATTGATTCATAGACAGTCATTTTTCAGTTCGAAAAATGGTCTAGGATGAGCAGTTCCTTTCCAATTCGGAAAGTGGTTTGAGATTTATGACGGACAGGCATTTTCCAATTCGTAAAATGGTCCAAATCGAACAGTCATTTTCGTAATGAAAATGGTTCAATAGATTGTTGGTGTACCATAAACAATGATTCCCCTTGTGGCCAGTGTGGGGGAATGGTCTAGGATAGTCTTTCTTCTTGACAGTCACTCTCAGTAGTGGTCAAGTAGAATGGGTCGCCTCGCCGGGCAATCATTATTTCAAAGTTCACAGTTGTGAGTAGTTTCGAAGAATGGTCTATTTTGGAGGTTAGTGTAGGACATTCATTTCCTTAGGAAATGGTCCAGACAGTCATTCCCTAGGGAAGACTCATTCTCTCCAGGTTGCACTTTTTTTTAGTGCTGGAGGAATGGCCTAGTTAGGTGAATGGTCCAGGTTCAACAATCAAGGACGGGCATTCCCTAGTGCAGACTCATTCTCTCTAGGTTGCACTTTGTTTAGTGCTAGAGGAATGGCCCAGTTAAGTGAATGGTCCAGGCTCAAAAATCAAGACAGATATTCTTTTATGCTTGAGAAGAATAGTCCAGATAGCTCATGGTTGATGTTTTACCTTCTGAGGGCATATGCTCTTCCAGATCTCACATATGTGAGTGGAAGAATGGCCCAGAAGACTCAGTTTATATCATGATATTTTTTTTCTGTGCAGGTTTATATCAAATGATATGATTGCTATGGAGACTGTATGTCTCTGGACAGTAGATGTATGCTACTGCGGTGGATGTGTTCCACTAGTTGTGACTATGTGTCACTGATTAAGTAGTTGTGTTCTACTTAGTGTGGTAGTGTACCACCGAATTGTAGTTGTGTACTACTATGGATAGACATAGTTGCGTTCTATTGAATGACATTGTTCTTATTACCATGTAGACTATCAGTTGTGTTGATATTTTCTAAGGCATATAGGTTGAGACAGATCTCTATGACTTGATTAGAAAATAATCCTAGATTGGCATTCCTATAGGAATGGTCTCTGTAGTCTATGGTGTAGTTTTTAGCTATGTTGGGATAGTCATTCTTCTAAGACATATGTTTGGACTAGAAGAATGGTCCTTGTATCACTCTATGGAGTGAGTGACTTATTTAGCATCATGCATGATTACTCAGATGGAGTATGGCTTCTAGAGATGATGCAGTTGATACTATCAGATGATAGTGATAATGGTGCTTGTGATCTAATCATGAGATAGCCTGTACGGCTATGATGATGCTATCGTTTGAATGGTATGTTTGTGATCAAGACCATTGCCTTCAATACCTCCCTAGCTAGGAGGGAGTGTTGATATTATGGTAGTTGAGGGAGGTATTTACCTCCACGTCTAGCCTTGACAAGAATAGAATATTCCAAGAAGTAAGAAGAAACCCTAAAGCATTGAACATAACCCTAGAAGACATTGTGCATGATAATGCATGTTTGTGTGGGGTTGTTTAATCTTCTTAAATTGTGGTTATGTCTGCAGGTCAAAGATGAAATTTCATAAGAAAATAGCATGTAATGTCAAATACATAATACACAAAAGAAATGAAAAAATCAATGCAACCAATTTCATGGGATCTACCCATACAGAAGCAACTCCATAAAAGTCATAATTAGAGCACAGACATATCAAATTTCTCCAAAATTGTAACTCGTGGACCAAAACAAACTAAAACTCCCAGATGCAATTTTCCACTAGGTTATCATAAAATTGAACAGGAGATCCATTTCTCATTATGTTCTTGTTCTTGTTATATTTCCAATTCCCATATTGACACTACATTAATACATTATTCATAAGATAAACTGTAAAGGAAAGAGGGTTCACATTTCTTATCCTCCAAAACCCTCTAGGCTAGTTTCTCATTTCACATTCTAGTTCCCATTTCCAGTTCAAGGGTCCAAGATAGTAGTCCAAGAACATGATAAATACTATACAAAAACACCAAACTATTAGAGACGTAATGCGGCTACCAAGTTTTCAGACAAAAATTCCTACAAGAGAAAGAAGATACTTTATATATGAAGCTGAGATGTTATTTGGCATCACTCCTAGAAAGAATAAAATATATTTATGGGTGTTATATAAATACCTAGGCACAAACATTGAAAAAATAAAATAAGTCGGCATCACACCCACATATTCACCCCAAAAGAGAGAGATCTGGCGCATACCTTCAGAGATGTCGTTCTAGATCTCTGTGAATTTATTGACGACATTGTGGTCAGCAACACACTCCTCTTCTTCGATCAAGTAATCAGTGCATCCAATTTTGTTTTTATTGATAAGGGACTCTAGAAACCTGTGATGCAGAGCCAACATGATACCGACAGGGGTGTCAGGATTTCACAGAGACTGAGATGAAGAGACCCAAATAAATTAAACACAGGGCACCCAAATCTAGGAGGAGAAAATTATATATGTATACATACTATAATTACCTACCCCATGAAATAACTGGGAGAAACCAGAAATGAAGTAACAACAAGTGGTATATGAAAAATGGGTTTAATCATTATGGCGAGGCACGTGTAATGCATGTGTATTTTCCACCGTGCATGCTCGACTTCAAAGACAATTAAAAAGAAATAAGAGGAATACTTTATCGTGATTAATTTAATTAACCACAAATCATAACTAAATCTCTTTGCGGCCAACCATCCTGGAAACCTCGACACACATAAGTCGTCTATAACCAGTGCCTGCCAGCATTACCATACTTGTGGGAATGGAGATAGGCTCATCCTTGTCATTGCAGGTGCACTGGAGATAACAAACATCGTGCATGGGGTAATAGGTCTGCAACTTTATGCAACTAAGTATAAAAGGTAGAGTTGTTTTAAATTATTTTCATTGTAGGAAACAACCATGGTTGTAGCTTCAATCAAGTTTCAGTGGAGGAAAAATAATAGAATAGAAAGATGGATTTGATTCACCATGTGAGCCTTTTCTACTTGTACCCATCCAGAAGGCAAAACCTATTCATCTTGTTTAATGGGAAATTTGACAACCCGATATGGGGATGCTGAGGGTAAGTCCAATTAATTGGAGGGTGGCCAGGTTTTTGACAGTGTGAATAGGAAAGGCAAGGTAGTGCTCAGAGTAGTTGCAACCGCCTAGATGAATTTTATCTTCGGTGGGTGAGTGAGTAAGATAATAGTTTTTGATATATTATACTCTATCAATCGATCTGTTTGTTCGTCCATATGGAAAATCCGCAAAGGCGTGCTTTATTTGGTGCAGGACCCTTCAGATCTAGGTAACTACATGCAAACCCCAATTTTGAGATGTCAATGAAATGTTTGAAGGTTTTGCGTTCCATTTTTGTTGTGATAAGTTTGGTGGGTTGTTTGATAACAATTATTTTGCACTGACAACTCTTCCAAGAAATCGCCAGAGATGAATGAGAGAAATAGAAGACGCATATGACCCCAGCGGCCAGAATTAAACTGATTGCATCAAACCACTCTTCATATAGTAAATTATTATTGAATTTTGTTGGATTTTCTTTCTTCAACAATATTAGGAAAGTAATTCTAAATTGAATATTTTGTTAAAGTGGCCACTATTTTAATTGAACAATTTTTCGAATGAAGAATTTTTATTTTTATTTTATCTTTGATATCCTCTTTTCTAACTCTAAACTTACTGAAAATTATATATATATATATATTGGAAACTTACAATAGTTGTCATGATTGTGTTGCAGACATGGCATGTGAGAGGCGGATATTACCAACTTAGAGTCTTCAATAAACAATTTATAGGAGTTGATAATGAAGGAGGGGGTATTGTGAAGGTCGTAGCCACCACACCTAGAAGTTGGGAAACATTTCAGATCATAAGAAACTTACTTGGAAATGGTACAAACTAACTTATTGGAATTTCAACCTTGTAGAAATAACGACAACCAAGGAACCAATGAAGTAGTGATGAATGAACCATGAATCAGTGAACTAGTGAGCAATGAACAAGTGATGAACTAGTGATGAATCTCTACCATGGTACTGGAACTGAAGAAATGATGATGGCAAGAAATGATGATGGCGGTGGCAGTGGGTGCCCAATATTGCCAAAATTCACTGCACGTCAAAGATTATCTGAGTCACTTCTAAGATCTAAAAAATTGCCCAAATTCACCGCACTTCAGATATTGTTTGAGTCACCTTTTAGATCTGTTTTCAAATATGGTTGGCAATCGAATAGACATAAATTTAATGATATCAATAAATAAATGCATTATGAACTTCAATAAACTTAGTTTATAAAATATTTGCAAAAATGCATTATGTCTGTTTCTATTTATTGACCTCAAAATGATCATCAATGAAGATTTAATACGATTTATTTACCTAAAAAAGAGCGCCAATGAAGATTTAATACGCTGAAAATTAGGCTAACTTAGACTATGTAAACATTCAAGGAACGTAATGAACAAATCCAAACTTAGGATGTGAAAACCTTGATAGAAAGAGTTGTGCAATAAGACATCCAACTTTTTAGCCAATAGAAAGTTTAATAAAGACAATTAAAATATCATCAAAAAAAATTAATTTACTTCTCCCATGTAAAACTTGAGGAGAAGAGAAAATATGTCTAGTCAAAAGAAAGTAATTCATGGTCAACACCGAAGCAAATGTTAGAGTCTTGGCCTTCCATAGGGACTAATAAATAATAAACGTGAATTAAACATTTATAGATCCCAACCTCTAATTTCTGTATTAATGGGGAAATATATTCTCATTAAACTGTTAAATAACATGAAATAAATTATGTAAATTTATATGTGAAAAGAAAGACTTTGAATAGATGAAAGAAATGATGTAAATATATATGTGAAAGGAAATAATGTTGTGCTTAACATTCATGATCATTTTTTTTGGAACAAAAGAAAGAGATAATCATAGCAGTAGTGGTAGGAGATTTTTTTTAGTAAATTATTTGCAATCATAATAATAATTGGGGAAATTCGTCCATAGGGGTTTGATCCATAACGCGAAATCAAGAGTTTTTCACCTATGGTTAAAGTTTAATTTTCATGAAGGTGACCAACTCTTGAGGTTGTCATAGGGGAACCCAAAGGTAGTGGTCAAACATGCGAGGCTTGCATTGCACTCCCCACACACATATAAGTGGATCAAAACCCACTCACTTGTCATCCTTAAGACCAGACATCAATTGTTGTGACTACGACTATAATTTAGCACAAATGGATTGAATCCAATGGTGAGGAATGATGAGTTTTTTGTATGTGACCAAGGTTCAATTCCCATGAGGGTGTTCGGCCCCTTAGGTTGCAATGGGGGGACCCAGAGATAGTGGTTGAATGTGTGAGGCTTGTATTGCAATCCTCGTACACATATAAGTCTATCAAATCCCACTCTCATGTCATCCTTAAAACCAAACACTAACCAATATGGCTACAACCATAATTCTTATGCAAAAGCAACATTTATGGTTGGAACACACTACCCAGACTCTCCATAAGATCGCATGGATGTTAGATTTCTCCCTAGTCAATCAATGGATGTAATTAAAATATTTGGGCATGTCAATAGCTCTAAAGCATCCAAAGGCGTTTGATTGGGAACCTGATAAAAAGAAAAATGAATCGATGAGAATGATGTTGACAAAATCTAACAAGCATGTTGATTTTTAACAAAACCATCATTTTTGCACTTCTAATTTATCATGGAATGGTGATTTTGGTTCTAGTTATAATTATTCAGTCCATTTAGAAAGAAATTTGAAATTTCTTATTGTTAGAATATAATGGATGTGCTCGTTTAACCATAGACAATATAGCAATATTGTCACCCAACCATAGGCTGAAGCCACCCCCGAGCACCTTAACCTTGACAGAGAACGATTCTGGAAGAAAACCCTAGGCTTAATAGACAAGCAAGGTGGCGCACCTCTCTCCAAGGATAGCGCACCAAGCAAGAATAACCAAAATGGGCCAAGCAGAAAGTCCAAACCATAACCAAGAGAGAGTCCAAGCCAAAACTGAAATCTGTTAGTTGCAGTAGCTGCAACAGTAGCTCTTCTCCAAACTTGCGCACAAACTGGCCAATTGCAATGCACACAAGTGTGCTTCTGCAGTTCTAAGAATACTTGCCAGAATGAAGACTGGCCTCCTATATTTACATTGTTTTTGGCAAACTACCTGGGCTGAATTGTCATTTTGGGTGCTAATTTACTTAGTATATAATATTTTCCTTTAGTCGAATTCTTCTCTTAGAGACTAATAGCCTAAGACAAATCATTATCTTGAGTCGACTTGTCTTCTAGGGTTATTAGCCAACTAATTAGGGTTTCTTCTTACTTTCTGGAATATTCTATTCTCGTCAGGGTTACACGTGGAGGTAAATACCTCCCGCATCTACCATAATATCAACACTCCCTCCTAGCTAGGGATGTATTGAAGGCAATGGTGTTGAGCACAAACATACCATTGAATCGGTAGCATCATCATAGTCGTACAGACTATCTCATGATTAGATCACGAACAACATAATCACTATCAGTGTCATTTGACAACATCAACTGCATCATCTCTCGAAACCATACTCCATCTGAGTAATCAAACATGATGTTGAATAAGTCACTCACTCCAAGGAGTGATACAAAAACCATTCTTCTAATCTGGGCATAAGTCCTAAGAGAATAAATGTCTTGGACCATTTTCCGTCTGGAGAATCTATGTACATTGATCATCTATCTAGCCGATAATCATTTCCAATACTACTGATAGTCTTCAAGGCAATCGGAACAATGTCATTCAATAGAACACAATTGTGTCTATCCATAGTAGTAAACAACTACAATCCAGTGGTACACTACCACACCAAGTAGCACACAGATACTTGATCAGTGACATATAGTCACAATCAATGGAACACATCCACCATAGTATCATACATCTACTTTCCATAGACATATCGTCTCAATAACAATCATATCATTTGATATCAACATGCACATAAAAACAATGTTATGATATAAACTGAATCATCTAGGCCATTCTTCCACTCACATCTGTGAGATCTGGAAGAGCATCTGCCCTCAGAAGGTAAAACATCAACGATGAGCTATCTGGACTATTCTTCTTAATCAAGGAAGAATAATTGTCCTGATTTCTGAGCCTGGACCATTCACTTATCCGGGTCATTCCTCCGGCACTAAACAAAGTGCAACCTGGAGAGAATGAGTATGCCCTAGGGAATGCATGTCCCTGATTGCTGAACCTGGACCATTCACCTATATGGGCCATTCCTCTGGCGCTAAACAAAGTGAAACCTGGAGAGAATGAATCTTCCCTAGGGAATGAATGTCTGGACCATTTCCTAAGGAAATGATTGTCCTGCACCAACCTCCAAAACAGACCATTCTTTGAAACTGCTCACAACTGTGAGCTTCGAAAGAATAATTGTCTAGCGAGGCGGACCAGTCTTTTTGACCACTACTGAGAGTGATCGTTGAGAAGAACGACTGTCCTAGACCATTCCCCCACACTGACCACAAGGGGAATTGTTGTCTATGGTACATCAACAATCCATCGAACCATTTTTATTATGAAAATGACCGTTCGATCTGGACCAATTTTCCGAACTGGAAAAAATGCATGTCCATTGGAAATCTCAAACCACTTTCCAAACTAGAAAGGAAATGCTCATCCTGAACCATTTTTCGAACTAAAAAATGATTGTCCATAAATCAATAACACATCAGTGCTCCCTCCTAATCTGGGAGTCATCTCTTTCCTTTTTCAATAAGGAAGTCGTCTCCGCGAGCTCCAGCTTGTTTCTTGAGTATGCAAACTTTTTTTTTTTTTTAATCTTGGACAGAGGCTTTACCAAAATATCTGCTTATCTGCTCATCTGTGGAAATATATATTGGAGAACCACTTCTCCTTTCTGGACCTCATCAGGGAGAATGTAATTCTTGATCTCAATGTACTTCGGTTTTTCTGGAACACTGGTTTTTCTATGAAGGATTCATATAGCTCTGATCAGTATAGTATATCATAGTTAGATTCATCTCTTTTGTTTCTTGCTAGTTCACAACATCGTGGAAAGGGTCAAACTGGAACATATCCAAGTGGTACTTCTTCTGCTATCATGAGAGTTTGTCATGGATGGGAAATCCATCATTCTGGAGTTCTGATTAACCATTTTGATACAATATCTCTGTTATAGAAGGTTTTCACCATGCTTCTGCTGTGCATTGGAGGTTCTCCACCAAATTGTCTTCTTTCATCTGCATACAAGGGTATATTTTTGGTATACCTGAAAGACTTGAGGTTGCTCTACATACGCTCTTTGTTCAATTATTCTGGAGAACAGTCTTTGCATTCATCTGATGTAAACTCCAACCCATGGATATTGCGGATGATATAATGACTCATGTAGAGGTATGTCTGGTTTACTAGAACAAGCAATCATCATAGTCTTCTCCCTCCATCTGGGAGAACCTCTAGTTCTAGATCTCGCAATGCTTACATTCATAAGTCTTCCATACACTGTTCTTCATCACAACTTTCATTTCCTCTGCTTGATTTCTTTTAGTGAGTTCAGATCAGGCTGGTAATCTTGTGATTCTCGATACAATGACTGGTTATTCTGACTTTTCTTTCTCTCTTGGAATCTTCATGTTCTTCCTCATGTTTCTCTTTAGCTCTTGGGTCCATGGAGTTTTCTATAGATTCCATGACCTGAATATTCCAACTTTCTTCTTTCATCATAGGATCATGGATGTGGATGGACAACCATGGATACTTTAAGGCTTCTTTTCAAAGAAGACTTCTTCTAAAGTCACACTGAACACGTGTTGTTTTTCATTGGTTCTACCATGGATAGATACTTTATCATCTTCAATGGATCATATAATTTAGGATTAGCTCCCTCCTAATCATTGATTCATGCATGAATGCATGATCTTCTTTTGGAAATATATAATCGGCTCCCTCCATATAACAGAGTCTGTGCTTCTGTCTGCATCCTTATTGCCTTCTACAAAGTGTCACAAGTCTTTTTCCAATTTCCTTTTGATTGTTGAATTATTTTTGTCTTTACTTCTTCTAGGTTTCTTCACGATTGATTATGATTTCGGCTTATCTTGAAGTTGTTACTTATGTAATAACTTCCACATGAATTGTTACCAGGGGTTGTTGCTGTACTTCATCCTTTCATGTGTATTTCTTGACTTGTATTCATCGTGATAGCAATCCTTATCTTTTTTTTCTTCCATAGATATAGTTTCTCTTTGAACATCTTAAATAGGTATGCAAGATATGTACATAAATTGTGTAAACATGGTATGTACAAGAACTATGAAGAGTATTGTTACCTTGTCTTAGAAGAAGAAGTTTGTTTTTTCATGCTTGGTCTTCTTTGAGGGTTCCCTTTCTTCGGCAACTGAAGCTTCGTGTGTTTCCTTCCTTTTCTTTAGCTCGGGACAATGATTCTTGTAGTGACCATATTTTCGACAGTTAAAGAATTGTATTTTTCACATATCTTTCTCTTGATCTGGCTTCTTCCTTGAGCCAAACTTCCTTTTATTCCTGAAATTCTTGAACCTTGTTGTGAAGGCTTGATCATCATATTTCTTTTGGGGTTTCTCTTTTGCACTAATCCCTGATTCTTATTGTGCACAACAAGTCCAAAGTTCTTCAAATGTAGGATACTCCTTCCTTGTGTTCATGCTTGCGGCAAATGCATCCCATGTCTTGGGAAGACCATTGAGTACTATATTTACCAGTTCCTTCTCTGAAATGATCTCTTAAATAGCTATTAGTTGACCTCTTAACTGAGAGATCCTCACAAAGTATGATGGTATGTTGTCATCATCATTCATTTTCATGTCACATAGCTCATTCTTCAGACTCATTACTTGCCCAATGTGTCTGACTGAGAAGAGGTTTGTTAGGGCATCATACAACTTCTTAGATGAGTCAAGATGGGAGATGTAGGGTATCAAGTGGTCTTTTATAGAATCCACTATGATACTCATGGCATTTATGTCATTGTCTTTGAACTTCTCCATAACTGCAACGTTCTGGGGTTCCTTCTATTTTCCTTCTTCAAACTCTGGTTCCATAATCTTTCTTTTCACAATGTACAACACTTTATTCTTGGCAAGGATGAGGTCAATCCTTGTCTTCCATGCTCTGAAGTTAGAAGCCCCTTCTAATTTGTTTTCTGACTTCATGGAGTAAGTCATAATTGCTTTGACTTGGTCAACCCTTGATTTTGACCAAAAACTCAAAATTGACGTCTTAGCTTGCTGAGAGTACTAGGAGGTGCGCTAGGCTAGGGTGCACTAGGCTATCCATAAATTAGGTCAATCTCTTCACTTAAGGTGCCTCAACGAGAGGGTTAGGGTTTTGTTACTGCAGTAGAAATTGTTTGCAACTGCAACTGAGCAAATCCTCCCAATATGTCTTCCAGTGGTTAGACTGTCTGAAGATAGTGTGGGCCCATAACCTATTAGAATATAATGGATGTGCTTGTTTAACCATAGACAATATAGAAATATTGTCACCCAACCATAGGTCGAAGCCACCCCCGGGCACCTTAACCTTGACATAGAATGATTCTGGAATCAAACCCTAGGCTTAATAGCCAAGCAAGGTAGCACACCTCTCTCCAAGGATAGCGCACCAAGAAAGAATAACCAAAATAGGCCAAGCAGGAATTCCAAACCATAACCAAGAGAGAGTCCAAGCCAAAACCGAAGTATGGGAGTTGCAGCAGCTGCAACAACATCTCTTTGCCAAACTTGCGCACAAACTAGCCAACTGCAGTGCGCACAAGTGTACTTCTGCAGTTCGAAGAATATTGGCTAGAATGAAGATTGGCCTCCTATATTTATACTGTTTCTGCTAGATTGCCTGGGCCAAATTCTCGTTCTGGGTGCTAATTTACTTAATGTATAATATTTTTCTTTAGTTGGTTTCTTCTCTTGGAGGCTAATAACCTAATACAAATCATTCTCTTGAGCCGACTTGTCTTCCGGGGTCATTAGCCAACTAATTAGGGTTTCTTCTTGCTTCCCGAAATATTCTATTCTCGTCAGGGTTACATGTGGAGGTAAATACCTCCCGTAGCTACCATAATATCAACACTTGTGGCAAGGTGGAAAAGCCAATAGAAAAAAATACATCTTGTAAATTGCAATGTTGTGTGTGCACCATTATAGCAAGGGGGTCTAGTGATTAAAGAACCACACTTCATGAATTTTGTGATTGGAGAGAAAAAACTTTGAAGACTAGTCTAAGGTTTCCTTGCATGGTGGAAGGATGTACTCCACAAAAATATATGTCTAGAACTTAGCTACTAAGACCAGACTCCTCGATCCTAGAAACAAGAGGCTCTTCTTATATCCTTACAACTATCCAGTGAATATTTGATCTTTTGATATCTTGATATGTATCTATCTCCTCATCGTCCACATCAGGAAAGCTTCCACTTTCATACATTTCATAAATCTAGTTCCACTCTAAGCATCCCTTTAACCCAGTATTGTAAGTGGTATTTGAAAAGAAAGTTGAATTAGGGATTTTCTCATCGTCATACTCTTTATCTTATGGATCTTCCATCTTGTGTTGCCTTCCATTATTAGCCATACTTCCTTCATATGCCATAATTACATAATAAGTCACAAAACCTTAGAATAAACTTAAAAGAGGAATTTACTTCCAAATACATTCATATGTTGGGGGTTTAACCAATTATTGGAACATAAATGTGTTTTGGAGTTAAGAATATACTTCACCAAGTCTGTTGTGATAATCTCCAAGGTGCGCAAAGGGTTATTACTTTTAGAAATTTAGATATGAAACTAAGTGAAGAAAATAGAGTAGTCTTTGAATTATTTAAATGAGCGCCATAAATTTCATTTGATGCAAGGTAGTTTATTCTTGATTGGAAAATTTAATGTGAAATTTTGAGAAAATCAGTAAAGCTATGGGAAATTTAAATCTTCGTTAACGTGTGAAAATCTGGCCAAAAGGAGAGTTCCAAATATCTGAGATTTGGGCTAGAGAGATATTTCAAAATGATCAACTAGAAAATATAAGCATAGGTTGTATAAGGATCAATTGACTCCAGTCGTTAATCAGACGAAACAAACATGTGCTAACTGTCGATTTCATTCCAAATAATCCTTAGTCATTGCTTCGCAGTTTAAAATGTCTATACCACATGCAGTGTGGGAATTCATTATAAAGGGTTTATATAGTTCAAACCTTCCCATATAACCTGTGCTTGTTCAGAGAAAGAATGGAACTCTTTGCGGCTAGCGAGATTTTGGTCATGGTTACCATGGATTTGGGATCCGGATATCCAAGAAATTGGTCAAATGAACATAAATTAAAAACTCATATCCAGATGCCAAGTAGGATAGACACATCAGATGACACGTCACCCAAACATAGATTCCACGTAGGAAAACCCATAGACCATGTAAGCATCTATATCTGATATAGAGGTGAGCTAACGCTTGATGTGGATATCTGATATCTGGGAATTTTTAAGAAATGCATAGTCAAAGAAAAGCCGAATTTAGATATCTCTGTATCTGGGAGCTATGGAAAACCTGGATGACGCAGTTTATGAAGATATGGACATCTGGAATTTGGGATTTCTAAACATGAAATATAAAGAAAAAGTTGGATCCCAAATGCCAAATCAAAAGACAGGTCAAAATCCATTTCATGTGTCATGTCAAAAATAACAGATAAGTTGTCATGTCATAAAAGATAAGTCAGATGACATGTAAGTTTCCAAGTCAAGGACCAAAATGAATGCCATGTCGGAATAAAATGACAAGTAAAGCTCATGATCGAAGGAGGAAAGTATTTCTAGGTCGACGCTTGCCTATATCCGATTGGACTTCAAAAAAGGTTTGAATCTGGAATCTGGTTGAGTCCTTTGGGGTTGTTATAAATTAGTGTATTGCAACATTGTCACATTTGTTGATCTGGACAATTCTCTCCACGCTAGCCTCTCTCTATTGTTCTAATTCTGTAATTCACAACTGACTAAGAGATGTTTGACCCAAATACTCAACATGAGGCATGTTGAAGTATTCAATAATGTCTACAGCAAAATACAAAAGTTCATAACAACATTCATTAGAATCATTGATCCATCCCTCGATGTACGAACAAGTATTAGACTAGGTAGTTAATGAATTTTGAATTTAAATCCTTTCCTTACTCGTCATTTGTGGAATACTTTCTGGTGCTTTACCATTCTTTTCTTCCCAAGGCTTCATTTTATCAAAACATGTTTGAGCATTATTTTGCTCTTCATCTTGGATTTCTACTTTACTAGAGAATTTTAGTAGATCATTATGATGTTGTTGAATCTCACTCAAATTCTTGTAGGAGTCTTCTCGAATATGCTTCAATTTGGAATTAATAGACAAGAATTTCGACCTTGTTTGAGCATTATTTTGCTCTTCATCTTGGATTTCTACTTTACTAGAGAATTTTAGTAGATCATTATGATGTTGTTGAATCTCACTCAAATTCTTGTAGGAGTCTTCTCGAATATGCTTCAATTTGGAATTAATAGACAAGAATTTCGACCTGAAAAGTTCCATATGACTTTGATCATCTTTAATAGTTTTTACCTATTCTTGGAGATGCTCATAAACTTCCTTCAATTGTAATCATGGTTTCTCATGAAGCATAGTTACCTCTTTTAGGTGTTCTTCCTTCATCCTTTCTATTTCTCTCTTATGTTGATCTTCAAAAGTAGCAATCTATAAATCATGGTGTTCCTTGAGTTGATTGATTTGATGTTGTTGTTCTTCTTCTAAAAAAGACCTCTCATTGCATAATCTTCCTCCTAGAAATCTTACTTGTGATTTCTGCTTTTCCAACTCCCTTCCAAGTTCATTTATAGTCCATGCATTAGCATTAGTCAAATCCCCTAAAGCAAAAGTTGTTTCTATATCATTATTTTTTGGTTCTTGTCTTATAACATTCCATACCATAACTTTCCTTGATGACTCTACCTCAGCTCTTTCCAGTTTTATCTTCCTTGGTCTTCCTTTAATAATCCATTTTTTAGAACTACTAAAGAAATATTCTCTAATGGACAACACAATTGTTCTATTGGTTCCAACTAATCTAAGTCTGGTCCTGTGGGCATCATTTCTCCATAAAAAGTCTAAATTGGTGTAACTAATATTGTTGATGTATTTGTAGCATTGATTGGTGAATATTTTGCTACTGGGGTTTGACTTGGGTTTCCTTCTATCAAAGCTACACCTTTTGATACTGGAGTTTGTTGTTATATGTTGCTCTCTTTTGTTGAGGAATTATTATGTTGTTCATTACCCTCTTTATCCTTTTGTATTTCTTCAGATGACTTCTCCTTGTTTTGTGTTGCATTCTTCTTTTTCGGTGTTAATTTCTTTTTTTCTTGTTCAGTATTATGTCTATTTTGGGAAGATTTATCTTTACTTTCATCTATAGCTTATGTTTCTCCTTTTGTACAAGCAAAATTTGAACTGAAGTATGTGGAATGATCACTTTAGTATGAAACTTTAACAGATACAGTCTAAAAATTTTAACAACCTTGAAGATGGCATACGCCTATTTATCAACATCGGGATAGTTTAAATATGCACCTTGAAGTCTTGAACTCATATTTCGATATTTTGAAACCTTCAAAAATTTTCTGAGTTAGGACAATTCCAAAAGACAAGTCATAAGCAAAAGTATACAATATAAATTCTTTCTCAAAATCCGGACTCGTCAAAGTAGGTGCTTGTGTAATTGTTTCCTTAATGGAATTGAATGATTCTTTCTCTTTATCATTCCATTTAAAAATAGTATTTTTCTTGATAATATATTGAATCAATTTTACTATATCTGCAAAACCTGGTACAAATCTTCTTACAAAATTAATCTTCCCTAAAACGATTGCATTGATTTCTTGTTATGAGGAAAGGTAATTTGCAAGATTGTTTTTGTCCTTTCAGGTTCAATCATTATACCAAACTTCGAAACAATAAATCCTAAAATCTTACCTTTTGTCACAGCAAATATCTAGATATCCAGGATTCGGGATAGCAGGATATTTCAAAATGATCAACTAACAAAAATCTTGGATCTGGATATAAGCATAGGTTGTATAAGGATCAAACCAACACTAGTTTTTAATCAGATGAAAAAAACATGTGTTAACCATCGATTTCATTTCAGATGATCCTTTGTCATCGATTTGCAGTTTAAAATGTTTATACCAAATGCATTGTGGGAACTCATTATAAAGGGTTTATATAATTCAAACCTCCCCATATAACTTGTGTGTAGTCGGGGAAAGAATGGAATTATGTGCGGCTAGCAAGTAAAATAAGATTTTGGTTGCAGTTACCATGGATCCAGGATCCAGATATCTGATAAATTCTTAAAAAGAACATAAATTAAAAACCTGGATCTGGATGCCAAGTAGGACATACACATCGAATGATATGTCATCCAAACATAGATTCCACGTAGGACAACCCCTAGACCATGTAAACATCTAGATTTGACATAGAGATGAGTTGGTGCATAACGTGGACATCTGAGATTCGGGATTCTTAAGAAATACATAGTCAAAGAAAAGTCAAATTCGGATATCTGGATGTCAAGGGGCTCTGAAAAATTTGGATCACACAGCTTACGATGATCCATAATCTAGGATAAATAAACATGAAATATAAATAAAAATTTGAATCCCAGATGCTAAGTCAGAAAAGACATCATAAATAACACATAAGTTGATGTGTCAGAAATGACAAGTCAGATGACATAAGCTACCAAGTCAAGGACCAAAATGAATGTCACGTCAAATTAAAATGGAAGGTACAACTTGTGGTCATAGGAGGAAAGTAGTTCTAGGTAGACACTTGGATATATCTGATTGGACTCCAAAAAAGGGGATAAATGAATGAAAAAGGAAGTTTGAATGTTTGGATATCCAAATATTTGAGAAATGCATCATATATGAAATTTTGGATGCTCAGATATCTGGGATAATGTATTTACAAAAACCTGGATCCTCCATGTAGAATCAAAATCATCTTGGTCATTAATCAGATAAGTGAAACCATTCTTGACTGTTGATTTTCCCTTTGAATGAATTTTAGCAATTGATTTTTAATTTTTTAATTTTTTTAATCCCACATACACTACAGAGATGTATCACGAGATGTTTAAAATACAAAAAGGTTTGTGTATGAAGATAAGAAAATTATGGAACCCTGAGTGCATGACAACCTTTAGGTTACTATCATGTAAGTGAATCTGAAATCCAAAAAAAATGAGTGAGCTATGGATCTCATTTAAAATAAAAACTAAATTTTGGATGTCCAGATATCTAGGATTAATTTGAATTCTAAACTCGAATCCAAAATTTAGAAAAACTATGATGTGAGGAAAATACAAACACCTGGATCTAAATATAGTCAAATGATCTTGGTCGTTAATTAAATAGGTAAAATAGATGAGAGACGTTTATTTGGTTAAACATAAACCTGCCTTGGGATATACTTACAACTAATGTAATCTAGGATATGGAGAACTTGAGAATTGGATAATGAAATAAAATCCAAATTTAAATAATAAAATCAAAATTTAAATGGGGACCTTTTTATTTTTTTAAAGAAAATAAATGGGAGGTTGTTGTGGGTACAACAATTGGTGGCACACTAGAAGAACTCGTTATCTCTATCAACAACATAAGGGCCTTTACTTCAAATCTAAATGTTAAAGATAAGCTCAATAACTAGAGGAAATTTCAAAAGTCATATGTACCACGATAATGCCAAATTTCCTAAAAGACATGAATCCAAATTTTAAGTACTTATATTCTAACATAATATTTTCAAAGAGCATAATTAATGAGGTTAATCCTTTAAATTGGATTTATACTTCTGATTGGCTATGGTTTGTCCAGGGGTTTTAACTTTTATAACAAGCAGAAATCCACATAAGTGTGTTCATCGTCTCTTTTCTCCTAGCATTGCTTCGTTACCAATGAGTGTCCATAGCCCTAACGAAGTTGCCTAAATATTATACAAGAATAGCCCTGATGCTAGCAAGCGTCCAATAACCACAACGGGTTTACTTGTACTTTCCACACTACTTACAATGCTTTCAACTTCCATTTTATTTCAAATTATGTTCACCCTTATAGATTTGTATAAAAGTATTGCATGTGAAATAGGGTGAGAAGGAAGTGGGGTGATACGAGTGTTGTTTTGATTTGCTTGGAAGATGCTTTTATAATTAAGTTTTACCCAAAAGTCTTCTTAAGAACCATCATAGTAGTCGCAAGCATATTAATGTGAGATGGATGGAGCTCAAAGAAAATAGTGGATAGACATTTTCTTATACTCTTTGATTACCACTGCATTTTATAGTAGGCACATGTGTTCCACCACAATTTACAGTCAATATCTAATAATTTAGAACTTCATGTAGAAATTTCAGGTAGAGTAGCCCATGTATTGCTCATGTTTTGTGACAATGTCCCCAATGTATAACCAGAACTAGGCTTGCCCATGCACTCCAACTCAAGGGTTAAAATCCATGCCAGAAGAAATATATAACTAGTTCAAGAAATACCATCAATCAACTGTCAAATACATGAAATATCTACAAACAGAAGTTCAACAATGTTGAAGACAAAGACTAAAACAAAACTTAAATCACGAGAGAAAAATAAAATCAAACTAAAGAAATCCTAGAAAAAAAAACTCATTCATTCTAGTCAAAGTTTTTCTTTTTCTTTTTTTATTAAAAGAAAATCAAACTGAAAAATAAATATGGGACAAATCAAAAAAACATACCATAAGTGCAAAGCATTTTCAATGACCGGACAAATCAAAAAAACATACCATAAGTGCAAAGCATTTTCAATGAGCACATAGAATAAACCAAGGGAAACAATAAAAAAAAATCATAAGAAAATAGAAAACAAGAAAAGAGAAGAAACAAACAAAACCAAAATTCTAATATTTACATGATTAACAATTACCACATAAAGGTGGTTAAGCAAAATATTTCTTTAAAACCTAGCCATTCATGGGGAGGCTTTCTAACTCTCCCTCCAATAATCGTAAAATGTATGTTGAAGGGTCAATTTTTGAATAAATCTAAAATGGTCTCAGCCAAGGGTATTAAAATTTTGTATGTTTACCTTTTACATCATGTGTCTTATCCTATTTCAAAACTAAGCCTCCAACATTAAAATCTTTGTCACTAACTGAATGCTTATCAAACCATCTCTTAATTAATTGTTGGTGTTCATAAAATAATTGTTTGGCCTTTTCTCATTTATCTTCCATTTTTAATAATGTTTCAATTCTTTTATGCATTACAGGGCAAGGATCTTCCCTAGAGAATTTTTAATAATGTTTCAATTCTTTTATGCATTACAGGGCAAGGATCTTCCCTAGAGAATTGTGTTAATTGTAGGGAAGGTAAAATCACATTAGGGGGTAAGACAGTCTCCTTGTCATAAACAAAGAAAAAATGAGAGTTACCTAATGTAGCTTTGGGTGTTACCCTATTTGTCCATAAGTCATTTGAGATATCCTTACACCAACTTCTGATTCTATTAATAATTTGAATTAATTTTTTATTTGTAGATTTTGCTAAGCCATTTCCTTGGAGGTAATAATTAGCAACATACTTTATAGTAATACCTTTTTCCAATGCAAATTCAATCAGTTTCAAAGAAGAGAAATAAGTAGCATTATCAAAAACCAAAGAATCTGGGACACCAAACCTTGTGATGATGTACTATTCCAAGAAAGAAATCACCTTATTCTCGTTAATAATCTTCAATGCTATGGATTATGTCCATCTAACAAAGTAATCAGTTGTTGTAAGAATATATTTGTGGATTTGAGATCAATTTGGGGTGATCTCCCCAATAATGTCCAAATGCCATTATTCAAACGGACTTTCAACCATAATTGGTTTCAATGGGAATGTCGGTTTCTTTTCTCTCCCTACAGATGTTTAGCTCACTTTGCACTTCCTAGCATAGGCGTGTACATCCTTACATAAAGTTGGTCACTAGTAGAGAGCAGATAGAACCTTATGGGAAATAGTATCACCAACAAAATGTCCACCTACTAGACCATTATGTAATTCAAACAATACTTTATATGTGTCTGACTTCTCCAAATACCTCAATAAAACACCATCACACTTTCTTCGAAACAACACTCCATCTGTTAATTGATATTGTGTAGATTTCATACTTAGAGCTCTTTTCTTCTTTGGTTCCAGGTACTAAGGTGCAGTACCATGGGTCAAGTAATACTTGAGCTCATAGTACCAAGTATCTGTATAAATGGAAATATAATAACTTATGTTATACTCACCTCATATTCATTCTCCCATCCTGCTTCTTCACCTAATTATGAACCTTATAATTTCATAGCTAGTTTGCACAAACCTTATCCTCTAACTATTTTTGCAGGTTTGATTTTGATATCATATTCTTGGATTGTTGTCGTCCAATTAGCTCTTATTTCACCTAACTCTTTTTGTACAAGAAAATTTGGAACTAAGGTATGTGGAACGATCACTTAGTATGGGACTTTAACATATACAATCTAAAATTTTTAACAGCCTTGAAGACTGCATATGTATGTTTGTCAACTTCATGATATTTTAACTCAACACCTTGAATTCCTAAAATCATAAATGAAATCACTACTTCAAAACCTTCATAATTTTTCCAAGTTAGGACAACTACAAAAGACAAGTCAGAAGAAAATGTATATAATATAAATTCTTTCTCAAAATTTGGACTCGTCAAAGCAAGTGCTTGTGCAATTGCTTCCTTAATGGAATTGATTGAATCTTTATATTTATCATTCGATTAAAAAATAGCATTTTTCTTGATCATATCTTGAATTGATTTTACTATCTATGCAAAACTTGGTACAAATCTTCTTACAAAATTAATCTTCCCTAAAAATGATTGCATTGATTTCTTGTTATGAGAAAAGGTAATTTGCAAGATTGTTTTTGTCCTTCCAAGTTCAATCATTATGCCAAACTTTGAAACAATAAAGCCTAAAATCTTAACTTCTATAACAACAAAGATATTTCTCTTAGGATTTAAAGATATCCCATACCTTTTGCACCAGTCAAAAATCTGTCTAAGATGATGTATATGATCTTTTTTTATTTTTTGAAAAATTTGTCACATCATCTAGATAGACCACTACTGATTTATTTATCAGATCATGGAATGCAATATACATAGCCCTCTAGAAGGTGCCTCCTGCATTTATTAAACCAAAAGGCATCTTTTTGTATGCATAAGTTGCCCATTTTGTTTGAAATGTAGTTTTCAACTTATCTGAGTGTAACACCAAAATTTGATTGTAACTAGAAAATTTGTCCAACAAGGATGATAGTTCAGTTCCTAAGACACATTGAAGAATATGTTCCATTGGTGGAACACGGTAAATGAAACCATTGAAATAGTATTATTCTAATTAAAACATAATTCATCCAGCTTTTAGTAAATCCTAGATAAAAATCAAAGCATAAAATTAAAATATAACAGTAAATAAAAACTAAACAGCCAAAATAAAAATGCATATACACAATAGAGAACTCAAAACAACAATTTAAACAATAAAATCAAAATTTAATTGGGGGACCCTTTATTTTTTTAAATAAAATAAATGGGAGGTTGTTCTGGGTACAACATGCGCCTATGTACATATGTGATGATATTAATACAATGCGAAGAGTTAGCTCAATTAGTTGAAACATCCACCAAAAGCATGTTGTTGATGGGGGGGATAGAGGTCACAAGTTCAAATATGGTTGAGTCCTTCAAGGTTGCCAACCACTCTTGTGTCTAGTGGTTGAAATTATCCTCCATCTGAATATTCCAATGAAGAGGGATAAATCGCATGCAACATTCTTGAGAAAAATGTGATAATATTAATAGTTAATGGAAGCATTGAACTTTTTAAAAAATATCTTAAATTTCCATAACATAGCCTAAAATATAGCCATCAAAGTCATGGTCACCCTTGCATTTGGAACTTGGTCGGGTGGCTATCAACTCCTATCCTCAACTTATTATACATGGTGGTGGTGGGATTTCTTAATGAGTTGTCTTTAACCAAACAAATGCAAGGCATATTACACAAACGCATTGAGTCACAACCCAACCATGGTTATGAGTACTTTAAAACTGCCCAGGTGGCCATGTTCAATTAACTTAATCAATGTCACTCAAATATTCAAAGCCTATATCTAAACAACATAAACAATAAATTTTCATATATCATAAATCTCTTCACACCTATAAACCTACTTTTTCAAATCCAATTTCACTCACATGCCAATCAACATAGGTAACTCAACTTCACAACCCACTCAAACTCTGCCTTCAAATAAAATCCTCATTGTTATTATGTATTGTCAGTAATGCATCCATTAACAAATCAAAGAGTTTATTATGCGGGTAAGGACCTATGAATCCAAACTCCAAGAACTCAATCACAACATTTTGTCCTTTGCCAATGCACACATGATTTGCACTCCGCTGAATAATTAAGCAAAAGAGGCTAGCGAAATGGAGGTTCAAGCACATGAGAGCATCTCTACTTTATCTCATGTTATTATCTAAAACTTAGCTACTATTTGTTTCAATCGCCCTTCAATCATGGGTATGGTGGAGAAAATTAAAGATATAAAACCTACACATAAACAACATTAACAATAAATTTTCATATATCATAAATCTCCTCACACCTATAAAATTACTTTTTCAAATCCAATTTCACTGACATGCCAATCAACATAAGCAACTCAACTTCACAACCCACTCAAACCCTACCTTCAAATAAAATCTTCGTTATTATTATGTATTGTCAGTTATGCATCTGTTAACAAATCAAAGAGTTTACTATGTGGGTAAATACCTATGAATCCAAACTCCAAGAACTCAATCACAACATGCTCTCCTTAGCCAATGCACATATGATTTGCACTACCCTGAATAATCAAGCAAAAGAGGCTAGAGAAATGGAGGTTCAAGTGGAGGAAGGCACCTCTACTTGATCTTATGTTATTATCTACAATTTAGCTACCATTTTTGTTAATTGTCCTTCACTTACGGGTATGGTGGAGCAACATCATGATTTCCACTAAATTATACTATAAAGAATAACCATTGCAAAGCTATTTATTGCCTTCTTTCTCAGTATATTCACTAGTTTAAGTTTATGTGTATCATGGCACTAAATGCTTAACAAACATTTATTAGAACTACACTTTGTTTTGGTTTTGGTGATCTATTACTGCGATATTTGCTTTAGATTATGTAGAAACATGTACACATTACCCTTAATTCTATCCATGCGTAATAAAGCTTTTGGTGCACTAATTACATCATTTTGTATGAAAACCTGGAAGAGATTAAAATCTCACGAAAACAATTGTGTATATTGTTCATTTTTCGTTATTGCAATAAAAGGAAAAGGTTTTACTTAGTGTAAGTCCATAATGACCACTCAAAACAACTTGCTTTCCAACTCCACCAAATTCATAGTTCTATTTATAGTGACAATGTTCTGAGGGTTTTGGCCATTTCTAAATGGCCTAGAACCTTTTGAAAAATATAAAAACCACTAGATAGATCAAAATTTTGAATATGCCAATTTCGTCGTTTAAATGAAAAAAAAAATCATATTTTTGTTGATTCCAATATAAATGACCAAGAATGGGGAGTTTTGAATTGGATGTATCAAACACCATTTTTTTAAGGAAATAATTCTCAGTGACACCCAAGGACATTTCCAACTTCAAGCCATATGGAAGTCCTTTATAGAACTTGGAAGGAAATCTATCCATAATCTCTAATATTAAGTGCAATGGCCTAGGACCATATGTTGCAACACTTGGAATTTCCTCAACCTAAGTTCTCAATCTATGGAAGGAAAGAAATGATAAAACTACCTTCTAGTTACATGAGTATTCTTAATGAGCCTTGAAGTAGGTGTATAAACTTTGTAGTCAAATCCTCCCCTCCCATTTTACTTGGAAGACTATCCTCCTTGGCCCATTGATTTTGGAGCAATTTAGTAAGTTGTTAGAATAGAACTATTGTTCTTCTTTTGGAAAACAAGAAATGTCTCTTTTTTTAATAATCTTACACTTGATAGAAAGTCAACTTGGTTTGATAGAGCACTAATATGTGCTAATACACACTTGCAGATTTTTTCTATTTCATAAAAGTTGAAATGGAAACAGTGCATTTGCATTTTTTGCTTCATTATTAGGGAGGATCTCCATGTACAATAATAAGGAACCCAAATAGGGTGGCAGGAGCAGGTGGGGTTCTTCTCAGACCTAGAGGAAACATAGAGTTCACTTTTTTCTGGAGTCTTGGCTTGGAAACTAACAACCAAGTAGAATCCTATGCCTCATTACAAGGGGTCTCTTTATCTTGTTCCCAAAATGTCCAGAATCTTTCCATTGTGGGTGACTCAAAAAGCATAATCTGTCACCTTCAACTAGGATCTATCCCACAATATGCAAGGTTGAGCTCCATCTTCCATTCCATCTGATTGGCACTTCAATCTATATCGTAGGTGAAATCCTTCCATATATTCTGAATAAATAATTCATCATCCAACGTCTAAGCCAACAAGGCAATTCATGGAAAAATCAATAGTCAATGTTCCTTCCAGCCTATTCCTTAATGTCCCTCCCACAATTTTTTATATTATTTAATTGTAATCTAGGTGGAAAACCCATGTCCTCGTAGCATCATGCAGTTTCTACACTCCTCGTCGTCGCAAGTTAACTCAGTATGTCTAACCCATCATTATATTCCGCTCCCACACTCTCTTTTCGATCGGAGTGGGATTATTTAGGTTGTGACGGATTTGATTGTCCTACAAATCCATCATGGGTTTGAGTGGGTTCAATCTTGGATGTGATGGGCCATTATGGATTAGGAAAAATCTGTGCTCCCTTTAGTCTGCTAGTTGGTTTATCGTTTGGTCGGTCTGGTGGTGGCACTCTTGCACCCTTCCTCTTATTGTGATGTTGTAGTTTCTTTTGGTGGCCCTCCCCTATTAGTCCAGGGATACTTTTTTGGTCCTTCCTTCATGGCCCACTGTGACTCTGAAGAATCCAAGGTAAATCATTCTTAGTATGAGTGTGACATCGAGGAACTACATAACTAGTTCAATTTCCTTTAGATTCATTTTAATAGCTTGTCATCTCAGGTGGAAACCATATTGGACATTTTAATCCAACATGGGGAATTAATGAAGCATATTCAGGACAAGTGAGGAGTGCTTCGAAGCTAGATTGAGGTCCTTCAGGCTATTCATATTCCAGAAGTGCAAACTCCATCTTCATCAGCTCAATCTGACATGGCTTATTCACCTCCTGCAAATTTCAATTTACCAGACCTGAATATTCCAGTTCCAGGGGCAGCTTCTGAAATCATTGGTTTGGCGGGCTCTCCTCCAATAGGTTAATTTGGATGCAATGTTCCTTTACTTTTATCCTTGGAGTCTTTTTTGGGTTTATTTTGTAAATTTATTCTATGGGAAGATCTTCCCTAAACATCTGAAATATTTACTTTTAGTTTGCTTTTGTTACTCATCTCAACCCTCTATTGGCTTGGTTTTTATCAAAAGGTTCTCTTCTTTATTGTATTTTTGTTGTGTTCTTTTGCAAAACAATTGGCTAATATAAAATCTTTCAACTCTTGTTACAAAAATAAATATTAAGGAATCCCCCTATAAACATTCATCCCTAAGAAAGGTACCATATCTAGCCTCCTTTGTGTTTCCCTTTGAATAACAAGTTTTTGACCTTAGCTAACCTCCATTTTTGAGGTAGAAAAGCCTTCCAAGCTTGAGCAATGCAGTGGTGGTGGGAACCCATCATATCTAATTTACATCCAAGTGTACGTGGGTTCAAGTTGATCTCCATGGGAAAGGATGACCCACTATGGCTCGAGCGTGATCCTTCTTGTTGCATATTGTCTCCCCATATCCATTGGTAAAATGTCTTGATTTCCGACCCCTAAGTAGTCTAATTGGATCACGACATCTCCATACATATGCATAAAATATTAGCAACGTAGGTAAATTTTCAAACACCCCAATTTGGCATTTGGTTAAGGATCCATATTCAAAGGTAAAAAACATTGATTTCCAACCCCGAAGTAGTCTTATTAAATCTTGGCATTTCCATACACAAAATAAAGATAAAAAACATGGGTACCTTGCCAATAACCTAGTTTGGAGTCTTCATCAAGGATCCATATGCACAGATAAATGGTATGAAATTCCAACCTTGACATAGTCTTTCTAGATTGTGACATCTCCATACAAAAGAATTAAGAGGTCATTGACATGGGTATCTCGCCAAACACTTTGGTTTGGTTCTTTGGTTAAGGATCGGTATCCACATGTAATAAGTCTTGATTTCTAACCCCATAGTAGTCTTGAAATAACACAACATAGACATACACATGCATATAAGATTAATGACATGGGTATGGTGTCAAATACCCCCATTTAGTGTTAATTACATGGGTAACTTTCCAAGGACTCCAATTTGGTGTTTTAGTTAATGATCCATATACATAGGGAAAAGGTCTGGGGTTCCAATCCCTAAGTGATTTTGCTAAACGGTGGCATCTCTATACATAAGAATAAAATATGAATGATATGGATACCTTGCAAGAAACCCTAATTTGGTGTTTTGGTAAAATATCCAAATCCATATACACTAGTAAAAGGTGTTGATTTCTTAATTTCTCCACAAAATACTTAACCTTTTCATAATGTTTTATGTCCATGACAATGGATACTCACCACATGGGAGATTTTTTGTTTTCAACCTCAACATAATTTTGAAATCAATTTATTAACTTCTTTATTACATTGTTAAATTATAGTCGATCCTAGAGTATGATTTAACATTGCTTCTAATTGGCTAAGAGCTCATTTTCCTCGAATGCAAGGATACAGGTTAACGATCCAAGATCCAAAGGAATCTAGCATGAGTGGAATTCTACCCCATTACAAACCACCAATGAGTTATTTCAAATGGCTAGGTTTTGCTTGAACATGATGATGTTGTTGCTCGTCGATGTCTTGAGATTGTATCCACAAATGTACCAGTAACATATAGTATTGTAAGCATTTTACCACTTTCATTTTTTTTAAATTATAGTCATCAAAATCGATGCAATCATTTGTGCGCTTGGAAATTTATTGGATGGATCTCAACTCCTCCCTTTGTTTATTATACTTAGTGGTGGTGGGATTTCTCAATAGTTTTAAACCTTCCCTTTCACATCTCATTATTCCTTTTTATACCATATTACAAGGCCCAATTTTGTATGTAATTAATAACTCACATTGTAAAACCATTATTGATGATATACTAACTTACTCAATTTCATTTTGACTAATCTATGTTAAAGGTTCAAACCCTACTTATGAACAACATTAACCACAAGTGCTCACATATGATGAATCTCCTCTCACAGTTGCACTAGCTTTTTCAAAACTAACTTTCACTCACCAGTGTGAGCTAGCTTTTCCAAAACCATTTTCACTCACTCACCGATCAAAATTTTATAAGAAAGTCAACCCCACAACCCATTGAGAACATGCCTTCAAAATCCTCAATGTTATTATGTATCCTTAGCAATGCATCCTTTAACAAATCAAAGAGTTTCAAAATCCTTAATGTTATTATGTATCCTTAACCATGCATCCTTTAACCAATCGAAGAGTTTACTATGGAGTAAATACCTTTGAATCTAAACTCTAGGGACTTTATCACAATGTGCTCTCCTTGGCACGTGAGCACTTGATATACACTCCCCCAAGAATCATGCAAAGTAGGTTGTTAGAGAAATGGAAGTTCGAGTGGAAGAAAGCAATTCTACTCAATAATTTCATGTTATTATTTGCACCTCAGCTTGGCATTTTTCTCAATCTATCTTCATTCATTGGTCAACATCATGATTTTCAGGGACTAAACAAAGAAAATTTACCATTTAAGTACTATTTGTTATTTTCTATCTCAATGGATTCACCAATGTAAGTTTATGCATATTAGAATACTAAATGTTTAACAATCTTTATCACAAGCACACTTTTTTTTTCTCGATGATCTATTGTCACGATATGTACCTATTACCATAAACATTTTGTATGCATAGTAAAACATTTGTTACATGATTTTGTAATGAAATCTTAGAAGAGATTAAAATTTCATTGATAGAATTGTGTACACTATTCATTTTTGTGTACACCTTTGTAGGTTAAATAGTGAAATTGTTACATGGAGAGAGTTACATGTCCCACATAAATGCACATAAATGGATCTCATATATCAATTTGATGTATAGATAAGTTGTGACCTTAAATTATGTCATTATTAAAAAACAAAGGTTTGACTTAGGATGGGATAAGGGGCACTCAAAACACCTTACTTTCATGTGCTTCAAAACAAGTGTCAATTTATACCATTTTGATACATGGTTGGGCCTAAAACTTCTCCCATTATCTTGTTGAGCTTCCTCACCCTCCCCACCCACTTGATCCACTACATGAGAAAAACTTACAAGCCACCTAAAAACCAATAGATGGATTAAAACCCTGATTGTGTTGGTTATGATATAAATGATGGAAAACAAGGAGTTATACCCATTTTAATATAAATGACAAAAAATGGAGTGCTTTGGAGGAGTTTTGAGTGTGAGGTGTCAATTATGTTTTTTTTCAAAGAAACGATCCCTCATAAAAAATCAAGGATGCCTCCTCACATTTGTGGATGAAATTTGTAGTAAACCCAATATCGTAGACTATTACATTTCACATGTAGACTTTTATATACACCACCTTCTACCATTAAACCCATCAACCTTTACTAAAGGAAACAAACTTGAATCAATAATGAGACAACATAGTAATTGAATTGATTGATCTACCCCTTCGAGAATTAAATGGCATTTTACTTACCCAACAACAACCAAAAATAAACATGTGTAAATTAATACAACATGTGTAAATTAATACAACATGCATATTTTCATTTATGTTTTATGATGAAAACAAACACCAGTCAAGGAAGTCATCAATGCATTTTTGAAGCATGTGACTTTTCACACACATATTGTCATCATAGGAAACATAGTATCAAATTCAAATTAGATTTCAAATATGATATGGAAAAAATTTAAAAACAAAAAAAGAGTGCAACAAAAAATTAAAAGAAAAAAAAAACTAATTCAACAAAAAATTTGAATAAAAAATAATGTTATTAAAATTTATACTTATTGCTTATATCTATGTCTACTTATTGCTTATATCTATGTCTATTAGATTTTTAGTCGGTTATATATATATATATATATATATATATATATATATATATATATTTATTTATTTATTTATTTATTAATTTATTTATTAGATGAATATGTATTGAAGTTTGACTATGTGTTATTATTGAAAAGGGGGTTACTAATAAAAGGTTAAGTTAAAGGAGATTAGCAAGCACTATGCATCCATCTCAAGATATTTGAGATTGTGTAGTAGAATGAAATCACACTATCACATTTGACACAACTCAAATACTTATTTGGAATGAATCCAAACTCCTAATAATACTCAGCACTTATCCAAAAAAAATATGATATAATCTATGAAAACAAAAACCATGTAATTCATTGAATTGTATCTCTATTTACGTCGTAAGGCGTTTTCACTATGGCCTCTATGAGCACCAATGGGACATCCGGTACATTGGGTCTATCAATTTGTCTCGACAACCATCTGGAGCATTTGAATTGTCCTTCCCCCGTGCCTCTCTCATGTTCGACAAAATAGGGTATTCCAACAGAGGATGAACACCTTTAATAACCACTCACACAACTAGATCAAAGATCAACACACTAATGTTTTTATGTGGTTAAAACCCTTGAAGATAGAAATAGTCCATGGCCCCGGCCAATGTGGCCACTTGAGGCAATATATTAATGCAAATGAAAAATATTTTACAAGAGTTTCTCACAATTGATCATCAACAAATGACCCTCTGTGATCTTTAAATAGAGATGATGGACCAAATGGGTGCTAAGCCATGGATCAATGTATTCATTAAGATCGAGGAGAATATGAGTTATTGGATCACTCTATGTCTAGAACATATCATGAACATCTTATTACATAACCACAAATGCATTCTAATGCATACTAAAGAAACACACGTTTACCTAAAGACACAATAGACCAATTTGATCTTAACTAACTCCTAAGTGTCTAAATATCCTAACATCTCCAACCAGATTTCTCTCTCCTTCGTTATGTCCACGATTCTTCAACAACGCCATGGCCTACAACACCAAGATCGTGATGGCATTTGTCATTGCTTAGAGACATTGATTATGTTAGCAACATTTCTTGTCCTGGGCACAAGAGTATTCGGGTCTGCAAGTCGCATGAGAAGCGCTCAAGCGCAGCACGAAAAAATCTCGTTTTGGGCCTCCAGGCAAGTAAGCGGGCAGGATTATATTGTCGACGGTCAGGATCCATCCATAGGGACAGATCAACGGTTGGCGGAACATCGCAGTTAGTGAAGTTGCGCCGAGGTTAGCGTAGTGGATAGCGTCCATATTATGTGCAGGAAAGGATAGCAACCGTCCATCCAAAGGATACGTGGCGTGTGATATGGTCACGTCGGCTTCTCGGCAGTCGCAAGTTCGAAGGGTGAAAGTTTCATATCATTTTGCATCTCGAAACCCTGAACCCCGAAGCATCGAAAGCGCCCAGAGTCGGGCCCGCGGTATCGCAGAGCAATCTCAGTCGTCCTTCCACAGGAGACACCTAGCGCGTGATTAGGTTCCTTGTTGTTTCGCCCATCGCAATTTCGAGGCGCAAAGAGCAGCTCTGTCATTTTCCGATGCGCGAGGTGTCGGGAGTGTCTAGGACCCAAGCCCACAGTATCGCCGAGTGAGTTCAGGACTGTCAGATCCGAGAAAGACGCGTAGCGCTCGATTAAGCCATCTCGGCATTTCGCTCATCGCGACTATGATAAGCAAAGATCAGCCCCTTCCTATTCGCGAATGTCGAAAGCTCCTTAAGAGTAAACGCAAGGTCATAGCCCGTGGTCACCTGGGAAATAAAAGAGTTGCGCAAAGGGGGCCAAAGGCGTCGAGTTCAGTCGCCGAAAGGTTCATCGCGTTCTCCGGGTGCCTTTTGACCCGACCTCCAGCCTGGTTTTCGCTTGAAGTAAATGAAGGTGAGAAAGAGTGGTTGAAACCTCTCTTCATGCATTAAGTGCAAGGTATGGAGAGTCTGGCCAGCAGTCTGCTCGAGAAGGTCATGTGTACCAATTTTTCCAAAGAGGCCACGCCCAGTCCTAGACTAGCCAGAGGAGGTCTACACACGCTAACTTGGCTCTTAATGGCTCAACTACTCCCCTTATAGGATCCATGCGCAGTTAAGATGGCGTCTGACGAGGGATATCTGTCCGAATTCGGCTGAAAGGACACCAAGCCTTGGATGGTTGAGCACGCCTCTGTTAGGCGAATTTTCCTAAGTATATAGACTCAATCTTTGTATTTTGTAATGGATCGATGGTAGAGCGAAGCTCCCAATTGTAAAGTTTTAGCACACACTCTAGTTCTCTGGTCATGTATCGGTATGTAATATTTCTTGCTTAATGACAGAAAGTCTTCTCACCCCATCTAGTTTTCATCTCATACTGAGAGAGTTTGTGATCAATTGATTCACGCGAGTTATTGCAATTATGTTATGATAAAGGATTTATTGTTGCATTGTTGTATTCTCCAGTTTTATGCATTCGAATGTAAGAAGATCTTGCGTTTAGATGTTTTCCCCTACAATCTGTTAGAAACCTGATGTTTACAACAAACCTTTGCTTTTCTCCTATACAAGTCTTCCTCCTACTCACCCTTACTACAACCTATTGTCTGAAGTTTATCTAAGACCTTATTTGCCCATGCATGTTTGGCCCATTTTCAGAGTTAGAACCACATCGTCTTGAGTTAACTTCCATTCGATCACCCCATTAAACAAATCGTGACATAAACTGATGGGCGTCGGGCTCTACTCCTGCTGCAATCCAGGGGTGACTTCCGTCGCCAACAGATTGATGATGCACATTCTTCATTCCATGAGTGGGGGCTTGGGGAGTGTCAGTTTTAGGATCCTAGGTCTTGTTTGCATGTGCACAATGCCCATGGCATTTCTAATCTTCGTAATGACTCTTGCCAATTCAATCACCTAAATCCTAGGCTTCTTTATCACGATTGTGAGCATTATGGGCTACTTATTGATGATCACACACAAGAGGAGGAATTATATTGTATTGAAAATTAAAGGTGAAGGTGAAAGGGGTGGAATCCAAAGCTCCACCATGGAGAATCAAACTAAGGCAGAGGTTTTGTTGCACCCGTGATGAGAAGCATTAAAAGGAAGGGGTGGTCCCCTAGATTCATTTCACATTATGATGGAATGTTTTGTACCATTTCGAAAATTTATCCAGTGTTGATTGTAGGGCAGTGGCTTCTCCATATTTGGAAATTGTTTGAATGACATTGTGCACCTTCATCACTGGAAGGTTGTTGGGCATTGTTCAACGAGGGGAAAAGAGGTAGTGGGTTCCTCCCACTAGGTGTGGTTTTCTAAACCTTTGTGATTTTGTCGTTATCTTGTTGGTTTTATTTTTTTGATCTAGAGTTGTTAGAAACCCCAAATTTGGTGCCACTCTTCAATTCAATTTATGTCTCCTTTATTTTGTCTTTGGTGAATCTGTGAGTAGTGCAGAATGTTGTTTCTCATCTTCTCCTTTCTTAGAAGCAGTGAATATCATCATTGTAGAGCTTCCTCGCAATGTGAGTGTGAGAGATGGGGCATTGGTGATCCCCCCAATGTGTTTCTCTCAACTTCATGCCCTCTTCCTTGAATCTACAAGTATTTTTGAAATATCGTTGCTTGAATTCTTCATTTCATGGAAGCATTGAATGTTGTGAAAGAACTTCTCAATTGCATGTGTTGTTAGTGAAGGGGCATTGGTCTCTTTTCGACAAGGTATCATGCACTCCATGCCTATCAATTATTTGATTCTTGTGTGTGCCTCAAGTTTTCAAGTGTGGATTGTCATCACTCGACTTCTCTAGCTTTCGAAGAGCATTCAGATGTTCTCGGGAAATTACATCACTTTGAGGATTATGGGGAATTTTCTCTTTATTTGTTGACTAACAAAAAGGTGGTGGGATCTTGCTAGTCTTTGTGATTTTATAAACCCTTGGCCTCTTGTCGTCCCCCTATTGAACATTGATACTTTTCTTCAACATTGTCGGAAACCCCAAAATTGGTGTTCTCCATCTTGTGGTCTCAGCTTCGTGCCCTCCGCCCTAATTCTAGAAGCAATATAGAATGTCGTTGCTCAAATTCTTTGTTTATTGGAAGCATCAAATGTCATGGAAAAACTTGTGCACTACCTGAATGATGTTTTTGTGGCACATGCCTCTTGTCATAGAGATGTCACATCCTCCACTCTTATCAGTACTCCGATCATGTTGTGTTCCCCACGTTTTCAAGTGTGGGTTGTTGCTACCCAACTTCTTCACTTGATGTCCAACTTCTTCACTTTTGGCAGAGCATACGAATTTTGTTGTGTGATCACAACACTTGAGGATTGTTTAACATTCCTCAATTCTTTATTGATAGGAAAGAGGTAGCAGGATCTTGCCAGTCCTCATGCTTTTCTCAACCTCAGGGATCTTCCCATTCCCAAATTGGTTACTATTGTTTTTCCTTGGCATTGTCTCAAAAACCCCAAAATTGTCTCTCTCTCCTAACGATTGATCTCATCTTTGTGTGTAGTTAGTGGTGACTTTCCAAGCATAATGTTGTTGTCGGACTTCAGGGTTTATCGAAACCACTAAATGTTGTTGTAGAACTTCCTTCTTTGTTGTGTGGTCCTAGGTGGTTGTGCATTGGTGTTTCTTGTCGACAAGAGCTTGCACCCTCCATCCATGTTAAATGCTTCAACATTGTTGTGTGCCTCAATTTTTAATTGTTGATTGTCATTTCCTAACTTCTTCACTTTTCACATATTGTCATACTATTGTCTTGTGACATAAGGACTTGAGGGTTGTTGGGCATTGCACATCGGTCAGGGATTGGCATGGATTGCTAGGCGAGAGTGGGATCCTTCTAGTTGGTATGCTTTTATAAACCTTGGGGTTTTTGTGAATGGGGATCTTGTCTTGCTACTTTTCTATGAATCCCAAATCTCTTAGAGAACATGTTGTCATTGTCCTTGTCCAATAGCAACTTGCGCTTATCCGCCCTTTTTCTACTAAAAGAGGAATTTGTAAGGAATTGATCATTCAATGGATGAAATCCAACACAAGCTATTGGGTTGGATACCCTATCCCCTCTCTTGATCATTCACTGCAATTCCCCCATTGAAATCAAGCATTCGGGGTTGGAAAGCCTATTGTTTGTTCTAGCCCATCCTCTATTACGTGTGGAAAGTGAAAAATTCTATGTTTTGATTGTGTGGCACTAATGGCTTATGTGTTGACCATGCAAGAGTGGAATGTTCTTGCTCGCCTTATTTACATTTTGAAGCCTCTATTGTGGGTGTTCAAATTTTACACTTTGTATTTTTACAACATTCCTTTGCACCATCCAAGGAAATTGTTAGTTACAATCCTATCACTCACTGGATGCTAACATAATAGATTTAATTACACCGAAGGCATTATTTTAAGGGGTGGTCTCTCACTTTTTCATCATCTGTCAACCCAATATTGAACATTTCCATCTTTCATATTCTGCCATCTATCCATTATCAATATCCTATTGTAAATAACCATGTGTGCATCTGCTCCATCACCACCTCTTCAGCCTCTTCATCACTATGTTTTCTTAACCAACTAACGACATGAGCAAGAATGGCAACCCTCATTGTTGCAAAGAATAGCCTTGACTTATTTCTTTAGATGATCAAAAGGCAATAGCATGTGAATTCCATGGGACCATAGCAACATCATGTTCAATCCATGGGTACATGTTTCTCAAATCTAGGATGCCTTCGATTTTGGTAGTGCTCTGGACACCTCGGACTTTTCCTTCTCATGGGACATGCAAGCCATCGCCAACACTAGGCTGGACCAGAAGGAGACCCCTGAAGCTTATGTTTTCAATATGGATTTGCCCGATAAGTTGTGTTTTTCTTTTTTCTTAAGTTCCCTACTTTAAAGTTTAAATTTTCAGTGTGGATTTTCCCTATTAGTCATGCTTTTCTTTTTTCTTAAGTTCCGTGCTTTTTAATTAGTATTCGATCAATTAAATAACTAGTTGTATGGTTGAATGTATGTTTGCAAGTTTGAAGAAGAATTGAAGATTGAATTGGTAGACAAAGGTCGTTTGAGAATAAGCAGAGAAAGGTACAAAGAGAGAAGATGTGTATGACATCGACCAATGGCACTGGGTGGAACGATTTAGCGAACAATTCATGAGGAGGAATTTTTGAAGAAATTCAAAATTCCCTCATCGACTTTGACCGGAATTTCCCATGAGCCGGTGAGAAAGACTCTTTAGTGTAAAAATATCTTCAAGAGAAATCAATTAACAGATCCTTTTGAAGACCCACCAATAAAAATAGGAGTATGAAGTGAAAGCTAGATAAAAAATAAAATAAAAAATCAATTACTTTATGTGTGGTGAATATAAAATGTGAAGCTTTAAGCTCCATATAGCTATAGCGAGAGTAGAATGTTTTGATTTTTCCATTATATATATTTACAAAATTTTCATAAAAAATTGTTTATATTGTTTATTTTTGCTTATATTTCTATTTCCACTTCACATTATTGGGTTTTAGAATTAATATGATTAAATTCTTATTGAAAGAACCCTCACAATTCATGGTTAGAAGTATCTTGAAGTGCCAAGTTATTGAGCAATCACACATGGGGAGGTGTTGAACTAGTCGAGGATTTACATATGTTAGACATCATCAAAATACCCCTACAACTTAGTGTAGCAGGTATTTAAATGGTCATTTTAGCCTACTATCCATGACATTTTATACAAACAACTATTATCAGGTATTTAAATGGTCATTTTAGCCTACTATCCATGACATTTTATACAAACAACTATTATCCATAATTGATGCCACATAAGGCAACCATCATGAAATATAATGTAATGACATCTCAAAATTGTTTCATGTAGAGACCTAGAAACATGATCCAAACTCATATCAATTCATGGTGATTGATAATGGTTCAATATTGCATATTGGGTGTTGGTGTTGGAGAAGGTTTTTGTTTGTGGGACAAGGGACCCCCTACGCACAACGATTTGACTGCTAAAGTCTATGAAGGTATGCATACCCCACCCCCTTTGGATTTGAACATGTGACCTCTTTTGTTTCATTTTCATATCAAGTTATAATTCGAAATATAGGTAACAAGTAATTTTAGATGATATTTAAAATTAAACAAGTGGAATGAACAACAAAGTTGCTTAGTACCTACCTCTTATGAAAATTTTGAAAAAAATAGAACAAGATTAGTTTACAAATTAATTACAACACACAATAAAATCTTTTTTCTTTAATAATAAAAAACAATTATTAAAAAAAAAATACATTTGCAAGGAAATTATGCATAGCTCAAGATCATAGTAATTTGAGACCTCGACTAATTAAAATGATTTTGATATAAAATATGATCCTTGATCTAAAAAATATTCTTAATGTTGTTATTGTTTGTATAGGCTTATTAGTGATTCGATAGACTTAATTCCAACTTCTCCCAATTAAACTTAAAGAAAATCAAAATGGGCCAGCTAGAGTTACCACAATTTATAATAAATAGAAGTTGAAGGAACATTACTAGGGACTTTACAATCCAAGTAATGCAATGAATGGTATTGACAAATGCAATGAAAGTGACTATATATTTTCAAAATGAGAAACCACAAAGTTCTCAAGGAAAATTGTGTGTTAGGCCCCAAAGATCATGACATCCTACATTTAAATGTAGGCATGATTCTCTTAAGAACATAAATTGTGACTCTTGTTTTCTAGACTATTATGAGTGTACATGACAACTAGATATACTTTTGCTTTTAATAATTATCAATTTTTTTGTTATATTATTAAGCATGAATGAGAATTGTGTACTATAATTTAGGGAAATTTTAATCTTAAATCTCTAAGACACTTACTAAGGTTGATGCTTCTTATCCTTTTGTCTAGAATGTCTTCAATGCACACATTTTGATTATCTTATTAGTTATCAAGAAAACCCCATTTGTCTTATTCACATTTGAGTTGTAAGTCTATGAGAACTTGCATATATACAATATGACTTTGGGAGAGTAAATAGGATTTAGCTCAAGGGGTTGGGAAGTATGATTGTTATCCTCCCTTCCTATGTTCAATTCCCACAAAATGGAATGTTGATATTTTTAATAGCATAAATTAAAAGTTAAAATATATATATATATATATATATATGGTTCTCATTAAGAACATTAATATGTAAATCTTTCTTGTTTTACTTCGACATTCTCATTCACATGTTAGGGAGCATGCTAGTAAATATTGTGACAGAGGTTGAGTCTATAAACTGAGCAAACTCGTATAATCACATTAAATAAGTTGTCAGTATTGGAATATATACAATTAAAT
>JASDQU010735872.1:264903-308643 GCA_032191745.1 Picea mariana | reverse complement strand
GTCTTTATTCCATTAGTTGTAATTATACCTCCTAGTCTCCTATATATACCAAGGAGACATTTTCATTTGGAATCATCTTGTAATTGTACATTTATGTGGGCATAAGGAGGTTTCCCCTTTGAAGAGTCTTATTATCTGAATTTCTTTCTTTTTCAAGGCGTTGAGTACTTATTATGAGGTTTTTCTATGCTATAATTATATTTGGTTCTTAACAGATTTGAGATCCACCAAACGAAAAAGGAGTGTAGGGAGGTGTACTTCCCCCAATACCAATACTAGCATTAGGGCCAATAGCTGGGATAGAGTTTGAAAACTGTGAAGTGAAGTTGGGCATACCATATGAAAAGGGACTAGAATCCATAGGGATGGACTAAACATTGTATCTCGGTGAGTGGCCAAGAGACCCAAAGGGGTTCGAGGCGGTAGCTTGAGCATTTACTATAGGTTGAGACATAGTAATGATAGGTACCTCCAGAAGTAAAACCATAGAGGTTATAGGAGTCGAAGGGGTTCCATTAACTATAGTGGGTATGGGAGTCAAAGGACTCCCAGAAATATGAAGACTAGGTTCAGTAATCATCCTTGTAGAATCACAAGTTGAACGGTGGACGTGTGTGTACCACGTATAATAACTCTACACCTTTTAGAAGGCAAGGACACAAAATTCGGTGGTAACTTTAACAAATGATGGGACCGATGGGGAGGATGGTCCAACTCCATGATGACTTAAGAGTCTAAAGTTAGACAAATATATCCTAAGGTCAACTAGTAATCAAAGAGCACACCAAAAGTCAAATGGCCAAAATGCATGCAAACAGGGTAAAGTGGTTGAGTGGCATCCCTCCCTAAAGAAGGTATGTCTCACCCAAGAGGGGCTTGAGACTCCCTACTAACTATTGAAGGTAACATAATTAGTTGTAAGGGCCCTCGTGGGCTTAACAACCAGTCGATCAGATCCCCCCAGAGAGGTAATCCTCCATAAAGGTTGTGTGATGTCCGACCCTTATCTGACCCAGGGTACCTACAGAATAACCCCTGCAAGTAACCTATGAGACACCTAAGTCAAGCAACTAATAAACCACTATATAATTGAGGCACAGGAAAGCAGTTGTAAGTCAAATTCATCGTATGGGAAGGGTATCAAAGATTGAAACCTTGAAAGTACTTCCTCTCATGTAGGTAAGGCACTGGAAAGATCCCTAGATACAAATAGATCCCCAGAAATATCTTTGACTCTAGGAAGGTATCGGGGGGATATCCCTTTAACCAACTTTGTGAACTCGTGATTAAATCTAGTTTGAGAAGAGCCTCTTGATCTTACCAATTATACAATGGATTTCTCCACTCCCTGACTAAGAGACATATGTTGATTTAATTTCCTTGGAGAAGTTTTCTCAAAAAATCTTATTCCAAGGCACTAAATCCTAGGCTAGTTTGTGCACCCTAGAAAATAAAATAGTGACTAATTAATTTTAGTTTATAGCATTGATTTTAGTGGCTATGATTACTCAAAAATGTATGGTAGTGAAACTCATGGTGTTATGACTATGCAAGGGAAGTAAATATGAAAATAATGCAAAGTCCTAACTTTAACTTTCAATGAATGATATGCCTCTAAAAAATGATGCAATTTTCAAATTAAACTCTGCAATTCAGAAGTAAAAATGAAATCTTTCACTATATGCACTAAGCTAATGATAAAAACTCAAAAGACAAAAATTCTAAGCAATGCAAAATGCCTATTTTTTTGTATTTTCAATATATCAAAACTGAAAATGCATGGACTGAAAAGTAACTTGATATATGGCCCTACTATGTATAAAACATATATAACTCAAGTAGGATACCAAGCAACAAAACACCCAGCCCAATGTACAAGGACAATAAAAATGAAAAGATGAATATAAATACTTCTCCCAAAAATTCAACCAAAAGAGGGTTTCCTGTCATCCCACAAGCAGTTAACAAGCACTACAGAGACCCAAGAAGGCTCAACAAGCATCAAATCACACCCAACAAACACCAGACCAGACAAAAAGGCAAGGAAAATTGATGTACATGACTATTTGGGCAAACAGAGTGTATATACATAGCTTGCAGTGAGACATCCTGCATGTGTACGTGACTATCAAGGCAAAATGCATGTATATGCTTTGAAACAAGGCCAGACAAGGGAGAAAGGTTGAAAACTCAAACCCAGAGTGAACAGGAGCTGTCAAGAAATGATATGACAAGAACCACAATAGAAACAAGAGCAATATAAGGATAAACATACTTCAAACCCTAAGAAAGAAGGTTCATCCTCAGTATGGTCGCCAATTCTGTTATGAGGAAAATATCTCTATGGCTAGGGTGAACCACAACAAATAGAAATGACTACAAAAATCAACTATATACCAATAATATTCTATATAAACCAATGTGAAAGGGAGATAATAAAGATTCCTACCTCGTCGAGATGTTCGATGATGTCCACCATTGAGCACTTTGACCCAAAGCTATATATACCTGCAACTAGTTCTCAACAAACAAGAAAAACAAGCATATGGTGTCAATATAAAAGGTTATCACATTAGATAGCATAATCCATCAATATACATAACAAATACACCCATGGATAACAATTCATATATTTGCAAGACATCAATTAGACAGGAAGAGAGTATTTCTATTAATAAATGATCAACAAAAGTGAAAATATTATAGACTTCCGTGTCAGCATGGTTCATAACCGAGAAACTAAGTTCCTTCCAGTTGGGCCTCCACCACTTCAATCCTCCACCACTGACAAGATCATTTAAGGGAGACAAAGAGGTTATCCAACAATAAGGGAAGAGTTTGGGGGATGAACACTGTGTTCAGACTTAAAGGACAAAGGGATGCAGACTCAATATGAAGTAAATAATTCCTCTAGAGTAACTTTTCTCTCAAAGTTGAATTCTTTCTCCTTTTTCATGGCTCGTAATTGGCTTCTTTATATCCTTCAAAATCCAACTGAAGGGTCGAGTCAGATCATTTCCAGTATATGGAAGGCCAAGGATGAGAGATCTCCTATCGTGATATGGAAACTTGACATTTAATTTTGATTTTCTAGCACAAATCTCGATGTACGTGGGCTGTAGTGGAGTAGCTTGCGTATACACTTATTGTATAGTGTGAAAGATATGTACAAGTGGACACATCTTTATTTTTGTCTCTATATTTTAGTAACAGGGAAGAAAAGTTTGCATAGGGAAATGGAATAATGCCCTCTCTGCAAGATTGCATAGGGTGAGGTAAATCTTGCTCTAACACCCTGTGAGGTCCACAATGAACCCATGACCTATGTGGGGTGGTTCTTTCTGACATGATTGCTAGCTATGAGCTGAAAACATAGGCACAATGCTCCATCCTGGATGGAGGCTACCTTGTAGCCTCACTTTCCCTTCTCAAATTCGTCATATGCCTCCTTAATGCATTGTGCTAGGGAGAGATCCAAGGTCTTCCCTCGGTAGAACTGCTGAGGGTTGGGTCCCTGCCTGCTCAGTCCTATGATCAGGTGGATCAACATCGGATCCACAATAATGTGCCTGTAGAGCCATAGATATCCTCCATGATAGCATGACAAGAGGAGTTTAACATAAGCATTAACCTCCTGATGTTAGCCAAAGTGAGGTATCTTCATCACGTTGAGTATCGTGGATTGTGTGAGCTCCTTTATCCAAGGATGGGAGATTATGAGAGGCTTCTTCCTTGTCGTCTTCATCAAATATTTGTGAGGCGTGAGAATCGCGTAGTTATTTTTGTTACCAAGGTTGAAATAGTTGTTCTTCAATGCTGGGATTTGTCCCAAATAGCTTCCTTCTATGTGTATCCCCTTCGAGATGTACATGGTGATCAATGTATACTCGAAGTCCCATGGAATGTTGTCCCGGTTAATTGTGCTAGCCAAAGGAAAGATGTAATTAGGTATGATTGACAAGATCTACTTTGCGTTAGCCATATTTTCATGATGCTTACTTTGCTTCTCAGTAGAAGGGTTAGTACGGCCTGAACATCGTCCAATCGAGGGGGAAGCTTGCAGTCCCCTGGTCGACAATACCTATATTCTCTTAGACATGGCTTTATCAACCATAAACTTGTTTAGAACCTCTTCGACATATTTCTCTATCTTGATGTGCTTGGTCGACATTCTTACTGTTAACAAATAAGTTGGGGTAGGTAAATGATTAGCGGGGTAAACAACAAATGGCGAGGTTTGATAGCACAACTTGACACACAAAATCACTTCATTTCTTGTCTCATATAATCATGGGTAGCAATAAGTGGTCCTGGTATAGCGTTCGAAGGGTTAAATAAGTGAGTGTCGTAACAGATTCCTCAAATGGACAAGAATGCCTCAATCAATGCAAATATGTCTGTTATGGTGCGAGCTCAATGACCCAAACATGGTCTAGTCGCCAATAAATATGTTTCCTATCTGTTCAGAGCATCGTTCTAATGGTTGGGGCACCTCCAATTTTCATATAGCTTTGCCACAGCAAATTCCCATTTTGTGTGGTTCTGCTATTCTAAAGAGGTTCAGAGCATGCAAGTCTGCTTCCTCTGAAGTCTTCTCTGTCACTCCCTGTAGCTTTTCCAACTTGGATTTATTCTTACTAAGCTTCCTTACCTTATTTCCTGTGATCTGAGTCTCTGGGTTCCTCTTTCCATTCTTATTCTTATATTCTCTTAGCATAGTAGCTTCACGCTATTTATGATCTCTCAAAGGGTTCAAAGGTAATACCTCTTTTCTTATAAACTCCAGGGTGAGTATTCTTCTTTCTTGCATGGATAGGTCCTTCAAACCTTCTTGTGTTCTTTCAATCTCAACAACTAATTCTCTTTCATTCTGTTGCTTCGCCTCAACTTCTCATTCTTCTATTAGTCAATATATTATTATAGCTATGAAGTCCCTTAGTTATTTATTTTTCTTTTCTGTAGCTTCTTCCTCTACTTTCCTTCTAATACGATCCTTCTCGATCCAGGTCATTCCTAAAAAAAGTGGAAAAGGGGTGTTTTTCTCAACAAACCTAATAACTTCAAATTCTTCCTGAGTCAATGTTCCATGGATGATAACAAGTACCTTAGTAACTCCACATAGGGTTATTATCTTTCCTTTAAACAAGCCCATCCTTCCTAGTGAAGGTACCACAATAGGTTTTCCCAAAATTACCCAAGTGCTTTCTATCATAATATTCACTTGTGTCTCCTCATCCAAGACATAGTCTATGTCGAAGTCTCCTATTCTTTTACTTATGCATTATTTTTACTTCAAGATTTCTAATAAACTGACATCTTTGTGATCATCCATTAATTCTTTTAACTGTACTAACATAGTCTGAGCTTTCTCTGATTCTTTTTCTTTATGATTCTCTAATATGTTCTTATTCTCTTGACTACTGTTCATTTTTTCAACTTTAGCAATCATTCTTGGAGAGTATTCAATTTTAGAAATCATTCTTGGCATTCCTTAGAAAGATGTCTTGGTCTTCTGTAGTTATAACATAGTGTCAATCCTCTCTTCCTCTTGTATGTTCCCCAACTTCTTCTGTAGTGCGCAATGGGATCATAGTGTTGGACCTGCAATCTGCAAAAATTCTTTCTAGGTTCCTGCATCCACTTATTAGTCCAAAAATTCTTTCTATGCATAGGAATAACTAATCTTTATATATTTCTATCAAATTTATTCAGATGAACTCTTTCTTCTAATTGTACCCTAGCTTTCAGGATAGGACAAAATCTATCAAATATACGTAGATTCATTCTTTCGAAAAAAAAAAATCCACGTATCTTATTCTTATCAAATCATAAATCTTTACCTCTTTCAAGATCTTACCTCTTTTCTTCAGATCGGGTTTCTTTATTAGCACAAATATTCACAAGTGAAGTAGAATACTACGCACTACAACAACAAATCCATGCACAAAGATTTTCTTTTCTTTCATTTACCAACAATCACAGTTTCAGGTCCCGACAACAGAACCATTTGTTGGCATAGGGATAGACCCAGGTTTCAACGCTTCAACAATGCACTAACAAAACCCTAACTACTGACCCTTTCGACAACACCTACAAAGCAGGTGAAGTATCACCCAAGGTAGAGGTGGGGGGGGGTTACAGGACTCAAGTGTCTGTAACCAACCTGGGACACATATATGTGATTATAATACTTCACAGAGTACTTAGGAACAATACACATTAATTCATTAGCTTTAATCACATCGCAGATCAAACCCTAAGTACAGATCAATGGAGTAACAATGACAAAATATACAGCGCACTTAGCATCAAAAGTTATATATAACACACTCAACATAGACAAAGCACTAATCATTCATAGATCTATCTATCATTCATAATAATCAATGCACTAAGAAAATCTACAACATAAATATCATAACACAAAACAAACCATCAACACATGATAGATGTGGTTCACCCCAGTGTGGGGCTATGTCCACCAACTGCTTCTTCTTCTTTATTATGCTTCAATCTCTTACATTCATCTTTTCCTGTGCACTAAGCCACAGAGCCCAGCTTCACACCAGATAGGTGATCTACGCACTGCGCACCAGATCCACCTTCCCACTATTGATACTAAGAGGGGGGTGAATTAGTATCAAGTACAATTTAAATCCTTTTTCCACTTATACTTAAACCATTTAACGATATCCAATGAGCAATTAACAATAGTATAAGAGTTAGACCAATACACCATGCTCAATATATGAGAAATAATCAATAGTTATTGTTCAAGGGAAGTAATGACTTCCAAAGGTAGCTACAACTTCCAAATGTAAAGCGAGGAATAAACATAAAAGAGGAAGATAAAATACTCCAATATCAAGAGAGGTTTTAACTCTCCATCCTTTCGCCTTCCTTCCACCCAAAAATATATGAGAGATAATAAAACTTTACATTAAATCATCACCATCAACCAACCATGACATAGAACCTGATAATCCTTCCTGAGACTTCTTTAATTTATGAAATTATTCAATTCTTCGAATACTTTGATCCTGTAGATAATATTACTCAATGTATTCTATGAAAATTATCCAATTTTCACTCCCTGAATCCTCCCCAAAAAGAAGTTATAGATAGAATGGTAGACTTTGTTCAATTATGGTTTATTCAGGAGACCGAACTTGTACAGAATGCCCCACGCTCAATATTTAACATCAGATTCTGAAACTCTCACACAAGAAACTAAAGTTCGTACTCTTTCCAATGCTATCCCATGTCATTTGGATTCTCTATGAAGAAGTTATGACTATTTTACCTGGAACACCTGTTTATTGACTAGCTTCAGGACTGGTCAAAAGCCCTATCTTCCATAGAGTGTATCTCCATAATTATATTGAATCAAGAGATGAAAATTTTACCACAGGTACCTTGATATGTTGTCTCAATACCATAGCAATTTAACCATATGAATCGTTCTAAAAAATGGTTATAGTGAAAATGGTAAGATGACCTGAAAATAACATACCTTAGAACACATCACCAAAAGACTTCATCCTCCCTTGAAATCTAGCCTTCTTTACTTCTGATTTCCTCTGAAATTCGACTTGTTTTTCAGATGAATGTATAATGATATTTATTTATACCATTTATGTCACTTCCTTTTAACATTAGTGATAAAATATAGACAAGAACAAGATGGTAGAAAAGGCTTACTAGCTAACACACTAATTGTATTCACACCAATGATACATATTTATAGTATAATGGGTGATGCCAACTCATAGAGAGATTTGCTCTAGATCCTAAAATCATGCATGATGACTAGGATAGGAAATCTTAACTAAATCATTAGTCATCACTTGAGGATATATTACTAATGTCCTAAATGAATAATACAAATATAAGTGACAATTTAGACTTAGTGATTGGTAAAGGTAGGCCATAGGATAACAATCCCCCCCTCAATCACAAGTCTGATAAATAATACCAGCAATAAAGCATAAACTAGTATCAATTCCAAGTCTTCATACTGAAACTCCTGAGTTGAGCCTCAATGAAGAACTGCCTAAAAAACCGCCAATCTAGATGTTGAACTTGTTCATTTGAAATGAATTGGACGAGCGCTGAGATATGGAAGTGAACAACTACAATATCTAAACATTTCTTGATTTCTTGACAATTTGATCATTTTTCCAAGTCTTTGAGCTAGAAGAATCTGATGTCTTATGCTATTTGGTGAACATGTAGTATCACCACTCTAATATCAGTGTATCATTGAAGTGCTCTCTGAATATGTGGTTTGGGATGACCACTAACCAATTGATACCAAGTATCTGATGGTTTTTGGATAACCACTAACCAATTGTGACACTTTTAGGTGTCCAACAACATCCCAATGTATTATGTGTATGATTCAATTGCAAGTCATTGAACCATAATCCTGCCAAATTCTGCCATCTCTGGAAAATCTCACTATGTAATCATGTGATACAATATGCATGAAATTTGTTCACTTAATGTAAACTCCAATCTAATGAGAGAGAACCAAAAGAAGTGAATCAACTTCTAGTCTGACACATACCTGAAAATTCCTAACAACTTAATCAAATGCCAAGATGCAATGCAGAGGGATCCTCTTGTCCTCTGCAAGGTTGAATTACCATCTATGTGAAACAAGCGTCCACATCATTGCTCTCAAAATCAAAATTAACATCCAAATTATGTATGATTCAAGTTCAACATATTGAACCATAAGTCTGCTAAGTCTGTCATCTACAAACTGTAGTTACCCATTTGGAAAATTTCATGACCATATGGCATACTTGATGTTTGTTGTTGTCGAAACTTTATGTCTGGCAACCATCTTTAATTCCATCATCAATTCCCCCCTTTGTTAGCTAAAAGGAGAGACCACAAGTGGTTTCATGAACCATCATCACTGGAATTTTGAACTCCCCCACTTAAGGTGCATGAGAGTTACATCATTTTACTCCCTCCTTCTATGCTTAAGAGAGTACTATACTTGTTCCATTTGAGTACAAACAAAGTGGGCATGCAGAAAAAACCACATGTTATCTCATCCTGTGAGGGCCATGCTCGAAAGTTACGCCATAAGGGGACCACTTATGTGAGGTACAAAATTTTTATGTGCTACAATATTGGTCTTTACTCGAGATTGAATTCTTTGGTAAGACTTATACAGTCACTTAGTTGTTGATGACCATTGCCAAGGATCAATCCACTCATAGCGAATTTTCAATATTGTAGGTTTCTTCAGTGTTGAACATCTGTCTGAAGAATGGCTATGCTTGCCACAATGCTGGCAAGGATGGAGATCAAAACACTGATTCTCCTTGTGACCAGCTGATTCTCCTTATGATGTTGAACTGGAACAGGTGATAGTGAATCTTCTTGAAGGAATCCAACACTTTGGAAATTGATTGGCTTGGAATAATATGGAATATGAAAGGTAACTTCCTTGTCATATCCAAGTCCTATTCTATTCTTGTTGTAGATGATTTCTTCCCAAGGTCTAATGATGGGCTTGGAAAGAGTATTTTGAACCTGTTGCTTTGAAATCTATGGAAGTTGATTTACTACATGTTGTTGCATCAATGAAATGTTTTCTTCACTAAACTCAATGAAAGAGTATTCTGAACCTGTTGCTTTGAAATCTGTGAAAGTTGATTTACTACATGATGTTGCATCATTGAAATGAAAACTCTTGAAAATTAGGTTCATGAATAGATTCATCTTTGTCTGCATCTGGAGTTGTCTTACTGAGTTTCTCCTTCACTGATTGTTGATCAAAATCATCATCATCATTATAGAGAGGGTTGTGTTGAACAAAAACTAGTTCAGAACACTTCACTGGTTGTTGATTTTCGAGATCCCTGATTTCATCATTCAATAGTTGGGATAGAGATTGAAGAAGTTTAACATTATCTTGCATCACTTGCAAACAAGTTAGCATTGATTGAAGAGTTTCTTTGTTCAATATCACTGTGTTGTCTTCAGTGGTGTTTATTAGAGTGTCCAGAAACTCTAATAATTCTATATTTTGATCCATTTCAAAACAATAAAGGAGGTCTCCTTGTGCAGGTAGATCCTGATTACAATTTGACTCGACAAAATAAGGCTTATCTGCAACTCGCTCATTTGAATCACTTGCTTGAAATTCATTCTTTCTTGTACATTTATTGCTTTCTTCCAAGAAGTTGAGGGTGTCGGATACTACCGAAAATGCACCCAAAAACTTGATTACAATGATTTTAGTTTCAAGTACTCAACCTTGTCAATTTCGACTCAAATTTACAATGAATCTTGGGAGTCGGGCTCAACCGAGAATGCGCCCAATTACAAATTCAACTTCACTTTATTTAAAAAGAAAACTAAACTTACAAAAGGACTATTTGTATTCTACAAAATAACTTGATCAAGTAATCTTACAACAAACATTGTTTGCAAGTTACAATTTAATTTCAAATGCTCCATGATGTGTTGAGTTCAAATACTTTGAGTTTTCCATTGTTGTTGTGGTTGAAGACTTGAATGTTTGAGAATTATCTTCATAGATGCTTGATCATATTTGCTTTGTTTGCTTGTACTTCACTAGAATTTTTGTGTTTTTGAATTAACTTGCTTGGAAGGCCATGTGTGTATCGCCGCATGACAAATTGTAAGTGTACTTATGTCAAAACTAGACATAAAACATTACATAAAGAAACCATGAAAACATTCACCACCACACATAATGACAATGTCCTTAGACCCCCTTATTCAATTTCGGGATAGGTCTAGATTGATAGTGACCACCAAAAAATTTGATTTTATTATGGATATACCTTCTTATGACATCGCCCAAATAAAATTGTTATATAACTAAGTCTTAATATCTCAACACTAGCTATTACTCACTAATTACAAATCTTCAAGCTTTTCAACTACTACATTTTCACGAGGTTTATGAGAAAAATATAAGACCAGAGGAAAGGTCAACTATACTTCAAGAAACAATGAGCCTTTATTCAACTAATATTAAATTCAAATTACATTCAAATCATCCCTCTCACTTTTAAAATGATGTTCTAGTTGCTCCTTTTGAAATTGACACTTCGCCTTTTCCTTATAACTCCCAATATCAAAGTAGCTCCCTTTTCTTTTATTTACACTTGAAAATATGGAATGTACCCATAATTTTAGCCTTGCGATTTGTGACCACCTCTTATGCAATATATGACACGCTTTTCTTGGACAAAATTTGATTGAATTCCACAAAAGGATTGTATGGGATATTGGATCACATAGGATATTGGAGATAACAAAAATCTAGAATTGGAATCGCTGCAAGATGCACTTCGCTGAAAGAAATCCAATTTACAGGTTCAAATTCAAATCGCAAGTTGCTTGATCTCTTCTGGAATCAGACAGATCTTTATGCACAATCCAGACTAATACTTATGTGTGAATGGACCACATCTTCCCCATTGTCATGATTTCAGATCTTCTAAGTAATACTTCAATGCCTTTTATTCAAATATATCTGCGTGGATGCTCAACAATGACAAATATACTACATGGAATCCCTTTGATGACCAAGAATACTGCGTGGATGCCCTAAGTTAATATCACACTCTGCCACAACCCCATATGACTCACATTATTGTGATCCTGTGCTATTTGCAATTACAAAGAGAAAACAAAAACAATCCCCGTGTCTCCATGCCACGATTTCATATCTTCAATGGGTTTTATTCCTCGGAGAAAATAAACGAAAAAACAACATAAGCCCCCCTAGAGGAAAATGGAGACAAACATCAATAACAAATTTGAATATTTTCACAAGAAGCAACATATGATTTCAAACAAGCTTGAACTTTGTTGTTACGAGAAACAAGTGCAGGTCTCAGATTATGGGTACAAATGCGTCTCTGGTTTCTCTATGCCAACACAACAATTTTAAAGAGAATTTAACTCTCTTCCATTTGAAGGGTGATAGAGTGCCATGATTTAGATAAAATCCTCAAAACAAAACTCAAAAATTGTCTCTGAGGGATTTGATCTTGAGATTTTGGTTCTCCAGATCTCATTTCTCAATACCACAACAACATTTTTCTCAAAATATCAAAAAACTCAAAAATCAACAACCAAGTTTAGTTGTGAGAGTTCATGAACAAACAGTTGACAACCTTGGCTACTATGACTTGAACATAGGTTTCAGATTTGAATACGAAGCTATGGTATCATGGTATGCTCCATATCTATGGACAAATATTCAGTGAGCTGATCATATTCTTTTCAGCCATGTGGATCATTTCCAAATGGGTGAAATCATAATCAAATTGAGTGATTTCACTATATGTTATGGAGCCTTTGTGATTCTACCTATGCCTGTGCCTATCACCGTCACCTCCATCTCATCATGGTTGCACTTTCATTCCCTTCTCTAGTATCCAGTGCTTGAATGTAAAAAATAGAAAACTGCATGGACTGTAAGCAGTGGCTCTGCTTTATTGACTTCACGCTATATATGTAGAAGGGTAAATTAATTTGAATCCTCTGTCTCTTAGTGCCAACAATCCACATAGATTATGTGCACCAAATCTGGTGTTAACTTCTACATGACTGCAATTAACAACCAAATCACCTTTCTATTGGTTAAACCTGAGATCGATTCTCTAACCTTGACAATCAGGAACCAGGAATGGGCTTGAGAACATATTGATTTCTTATTCATCTAACCTAGATGTGGAAGATATATAGTAGTTCTGAAGAGAATTACTTGAGAACTTACAACGTGGATCTAATCTTGCAAATTGAAGTGTACAAATCTCAAAATAAATAAACAATACCTTAGCGATTTGAAGGATTTCCATCTATGAGAGGATTGTTGTAGATTGGAAAACCCCATGCGTCTAAAAAGTTATGATCTACACTAACTTGCAGCTTCCACTAGAGGCAAACCGTGTCTTCACTTTTCCCATATCTCTAATTTTGTTGATGTATACAACGAGGTGTGAATCCATATATCTTCAACATCACAATGTCTCCAATTGCATATCTCAAACAAATTCACCTTTGGCAGATCTGCATGGTTGATGTTGCAACACCTACACATGGCACGACTAAAATAGCATTGAACTCATGCTCATTATCCATCAACTCAATTTCGAATCACCCATGAAAACATTGAGCCCTTAAGATCATAAGAAGCTCTGATACCAATTGATAAAATATAGACAAGAACAAAAACATGGTGGAAAAGGCTTACTAACGAACACACTAATTGTATTCACACCAATGGTACATATTTATAGTACAATGGGTGATGCCACCTCATAGAGAGATTTTCTCTAGATCCTAAAATCATGCATGATGACTAGGATAGGCAATCTTAACTAAATCATTAGTCATCACTTGAGGATATATTACTAATATCCTAAATGAATAATACAAATGTAGGTGACAATTTGGACTTAGTGATTGGTAAAGGTAAGCCATAGGTTAACAATTAGGGCTGACCAGACACTTTCTTATTTTGTAATTTTGTTGTTTAGATATCTTCAGAGCCTACATGTACTTCCTTCTTCAATTCACTTTGTCATCTTCAAAAATTCATTTCTCCTCAACCATGAGAATCCATGTGATGTGCCACATACCACCGGAAACAACATGATGTATACTATCCATCCATGGGTGTTGTTCATGCATGTGCATTTTCCTTCATGTCCAAATACCTTAATCAATCTTGCAGTCCAAAACCCATGACTAGGGTTGACATCAATGAAAACAACCAATCTTCCAACAATCTCCCCCTTTGTCATTGATGGCAACACTCATGCTCCCCCTATCATCATGATCCCATTTTCTCCCCCCCTTTGACATCAATGGAAAAGGGTAGGGCTTCTCCCCCCGAGTTTAATGAAAAAAGGTAACTCTCTTCTTTGGTGTTGCTTCCCCTAAACATGTGGCACTCAATAATACTTCATCCTTATTTTTGGTCTTTGGGACTTTTTCTGTGGCTTCTATCTTCTCTCTCTTCTTCATGTCTAGGATGTATATGTTGTTCGGTCTTCTTGTTGCAGTTGCAACCAATCTTCCTGAGTTATTTTCTCTAATTTTACATTTTTGGGAGTCAAATGTAAGAGTGTATCCTTGATCACATATTTTGTTGACACTCAGAAGATTATGCTTCAGATCTTCAACCAATAGGACTTTTCCCGCTTTTACATTTTCACTTCCAATCTTTACAATTCCTTTTCCGAGTATTTTAGTAGATGAGTCATCTCCAAATGTAATATTTCCACCCTTTTTCTTCAAGCTAACAAATTTTCTTTGATCTCCAGTCATATGAGATGAGCACCCACTGTTTATGAACCATTCATCTTGTTCTTTGCATTCTTTAATGACCAATGTTATTTGACAATTTTCATTTTGTGGAATTTCTTTCCTTTTCCATGTTGTAGTTGGTATACAGACATTTGGCATATGATTATCTTCCTTCATCTCTCTGCAATCTCATGCCTTATGACCAAGATTATTACACTTGTAACATACAATATTTTTATCCATTAATGGGTCAAATGGATTATAATTTTTTTTGATAGGTCTACAAACATTTCCATATCTACTATTTTCACCATTCATGTATCTTGCATAGTTATTCCTTTCATTGATTCTACAATTGATTGCCTTGTGTCCAAAATTTCCACAAGTATAACAATGTCCAAGAAAGAAATTTTGATACTTGGGAGTAAGTGATCTTCTTTATGGTGTGGTCCATCTGGGTTCATGATCTATTCTTTTGTACTTTCCTTCATAATGATTTATTTCATACCTGATGGGAGAGGATCTTCTTGATGTCTCATTCCTTCTAAATTCTATTCTATCTTGTTGTTTAACTTGTTGTGGAGTGTTGGTTTCATCATTTTCACCTTCCTTCTCTTGTTTTGTTGTCTTCAAACTGTCATTGTATCCTAGTCCCGTCTTGTCATTTGGAGATCTGTGATTGCTAAGGATACCATCTAATTTTTCAGTTCTTTTTTCGAACTTATTCAACTTTTTTGTTGTCAATAGTAGATCCCCTTTTGTGTGATCCAATTCTTCTTTCAATTTCTCATAATATTCTAATTGTTTGTTCAAGCTATTAATGGTATTTTCAATCTTGTAATTCTCTTCTTCACAACTACTCAATTCACCTTTTAGTATTATGTTTTTGTTTCTAAGGTTGCTATTTTTAGTTTCAACATGCTTCAACTTTTCAAGATTCTCATCTTCTTGTTCACTCTCCACATTGTCTTTGTATCCCCAAAAGGAATCAAGGTTGGTTTCTTCATCTGAATCTTCTTCACAAATGATTTCTTCTTTAGAATTCTTGTGATCATCATCCTGGGTTTCTTGGGTTATGAACAGGACTTCTCCTCCATCATTATCTTCTTCATCACTCTCATCTAAGGAGATGCCATCATCCTTTGAGTAGAATCTCTTTTTATTGTTGAGACTTCTCTTTTTATAGTAGCATTTTTCAACAATATGTCCTATTCTACCACAGTTAAAGCATTTGAGAGGAGACTTACCTTTGTATCTTCCACTTCCCTTCTGAAACCTTCTTACAAAATTTGCTATTTCTTCATCAAGGTCATTATCCTTGTCTTTTGTCTTCTTTATGGCTTTAAAGGCTTCTTCATTGTTTGGTTGGTCACTTTCTGTACCTGTTCTCATTTCATATGCTATAAGAGACCCATGTAATTCATCCATTGTCATTTTGGTCAAGTCCCTAGTTTCTTCAATGGTGGAGACCTTAGCATCATAATTCAAGAGAAGTGATCTCAACACTTTTTTTACAACCAAAGATTCATTGATATCTTCACCTAATCCTCTGATAGAATTAAAAAATTCATCAAATCTAAGAAGATAGGCTGCAATATCTTCCTTTTTATTCATCTTCAAATTTTCAAATTCTACTCTATGTCGTTGAAGCTTGACCTACTTAACTTTTGGATCACCTTTGAAGATACTCTTGAGTTTGTCCCATACCTCTTTAGCAGTGCTGTACACCATCACTTTGCTAGCAATGGTTGGTGCCAATGCTTCTAGAATAACATGTCTGGCTTTTGAATTACAACTCATAAGCTTCTTCTCAATTGGATTAGTTGGAGCATTATTTGGGATTACATATCCATTTACAACTGAGTACCAAATGTCTACTCCCAAAACCATTAGGTACTTTTTCACTCTATCACTCTAGTATGCATAATTTCTTCCATCAAATTTTTGAATCCAATTTGAAATGTGCTCATGGTCATCCATCTCCACTCAGGATTTTCCTTCCAGTGGTTAAACTGTTCTGAAGGCAACCTGCTCTGATACCAATTATTGATACGAAGAGGGGGGTGAATCAATATCAAGTACAATTTAATTTTTTTTTCAACTTGTACTGAAACCATGAAACTATATCCAATGAGAAATTAACAATAATATAAGAGTTACACCAATACACCACAATACACCATGCATAATATATGAGAAATAATCAATAGTTATTGTTCAAGAGAAGTAATGACTTTCAAAGGTAGCTACATCTTCCAAATGTAAAGGGAGGGATAAACCTCCAAGAAGAAGATATAATCCTCCAATATCAAGGGAGTTTTTAACTCTCCATCCTTTCCCCTTCCTTCCACCCAAAAATATATGAGAGATAATAAAACTTTACATTAACTCTCCATAGAACCTGTTAATGCTTCCCGAGACTTCTTCAATTTATGAAATTCTTCAATTATTGGAATAATTTGATCCTATAGATAATATTACTCAATGTATTCTCTGAAAATTATCCAAGTTTTACTCCTTGAATCCTCCCCCAAAATAAGTTATATATAGAATGGTATACTTTGTTCAATTCTGGTTTATTGAGGAGACCGAATTTGTACAAAATGCCCCGCACTCAATATTTAACATCAGATTCAGAAACTCACAGACAAGAAACTAAAGTCCATATTATTTCCAATTCAATTTCTCTCACTTCATTAGGATTCTCTATGAAGAAGTTATGACTTTTGTACCCATAACACCTGTTTATTGACTAGCTTTAGGACTGGTAAAAAAACCCTATCTTCCACAGAGTGTATCTCCATAATTAAAGCGAATTAAGAGCTGAAACTTTTACCACAGGTACCTTGATATGTCTTCTCAATACCATAGCAATTTCACCATCTGAATCATTCTATAAAAAAAATTTATAGCAAAAATGGTAAGATGAGCTGAAAATAACATACCTTAGAACACATCACCAAAAGACTTCATCCTCCCTTGAAATTCGGCCTTCTTTACTTCTGATTTCCTCTGAAATTCGACTTGTTTTTTAGATGAATGTAGAATGATATTTATTTATACCATTTATTTCGCTTCCTTTTAACATTAGGGTCGACCTGACACTTTCTTATTTTGTAACTCTGTTCTTTAATTATCTTCAGGGCCTACATGTACTTCCTTCTTCAATTCACTTTGTCATATTCAAGAATTCATTTCTCCTCAATCATGAGGATCCACGTGACGTGCCACATACCACCAGAAATAAAATGATGTATACTATCCATCCATGGGTGTTGTATATGCATGTTCATTTTCCTTCATGTCCAAATACCTTCATCAATCTTGTGGTCCAAAACCCATGACTAGGTTTGACATCAATGAAAACAACCAATCTTCCAACACCCTCAATTAGGTCAAGGCACAAAGAAAACTCCTATATGAGGCACAAAGCCTTACATACATGGTCTATTGCATAAAGCAACTTAGAACTACTTGTCTCTTTCACTTAGCTTAACACTACTACTTCTACATTACATCCTTACATATTTATACTTTTACATTCCTTACAAAAAGACCTAATCATGGGTAACCCCATGGGATGACATCCCATAACCCATTACATAAATCATAATGAACCCCTTGTGGGGTCCACAAAATAAGTGATATCCCACAATCTCAACTCCGCCTGTGTGCTCCATCTTCAACCAACCTGTCGAAGTCCAAAAAATGGTCAAACCCGAGCAATGTTTCATCGAAACTTGGTCGAGGGCCAACAAATATATTGTTTATTCTTTCATATTTGATTTTTCTTATATTGTTTATGATGGTGAAATATATTGTCTATTCATTAATAAATAGGCAATAGCTTATAATTTGAATTTTCATGATGGTGAAAGGATAATTTAAGTTTTATGGGCAACTTATAATTTCAATTTTTATGATATTATAATTTCAATTTTTATGATGGTGAAAGGATAAGCTGTTGCTAAAATTTGTCTTTTCTGATTTCCATTTTGTGGAAGAACATGTGGTTAATAGGTGACATTGTATAGACATATAAGAATTTATTAATATATAAGGATCCTACTTTATTTACAAAAAAAAGAAGGTTAATTAATGTTTTATGATACTGTGCTGAAATTAAAAATATTTTATTTCATTTTATTTATAAAAATCATTGTACTATGTGAAGTAGAGCTGATTCTTTATACAATGGAGGTGATTGTGTAGTGATGGGAGATCTGGGTAGTTATAAAACTTTATAGTTTCTAACTTTTAATTTAAATTTTGTTTGATTTGTACTATGTGAAATAGAGATGATTTTGTATACAGTAGAGTTGATTGTGTAGTGATGGGAGATATAGGTAGTTATCAAATTATTTTTTCTATCTTATAATTTAAATTTTGTTTGATTTGGACTATGTGAAGTAGAGATGATTTTGTATATAGTGGAGTTGATTTTGTAGTGATGGGAGATTTGGGTATTTATCAAATTATAGTTTCTAACTTATAATTTAAATTTTGTTTGATTTGGAAATATGGTTGAAAATAGTCAAACAAGTCATCAAATTTTATAGTTTCCCACTTTGGACCCCTTTACCTAAAACGACACTTAGAGATGAGGGTTGAGGACTAGAGGGTTTTTCAAGTTAGGTTTTATACTTCTCAATTGCCTTCTATTAATAATATTAGAATGGAAAAAACAATAAATCATATTGTATATTAAAAATATATGTGAGTTTCTTATGACAGAGTGAAAACATAAAAAGAAATTATGAGTCCATGGTGATGAAAAATTTGTACTAGACTATGGTGATGAAAAATTAGTAAATTAGACTACCAAGGTAAAATCCAATTTTCATTGGGTGATATGGGTTTTATTCCATTCCATTCAAGTGATAATGAATTGACTTTAACAATACAAATTGTAAATCTAAGAATATTGATCACTGCATCAATATAGGCCCTTCCTTTATTTTGATAGGGCGTAGACTCCTATCCATCCAAAATTTAGTAAAAACTATGAACTCAAAATTGAAAATTCACAATGAAATATGTTCATCCTTGGTTTCTTTATTGACAATTCACAATGGAATGAAAATCCAACACTAAATTGGTTATGTTAGTCTTTGGTTTCTTTTCGAGCTTTCAATATATTTATTCAAGAAAATGTGAAATAAAACTGTGTACTTTGAAATAAAAACTGAAATAAAAACATGGTTTAGAACCTATTTTAATATGTAAAATTAAAATATACTTTAATATAAGTAAGCGATTTTCATTAAAATTTGTATTGATATAAATTGTTTATGTATTGAAAATGGTAGAAAATGGTTGATCTGGAAATTATCAATCCTCTGCACATTGGAAGTATTCACAAATTCCATTAATATGAAACCTACCATTAATGGAAGTATTCACTATACCATTAATGGAAGTATTCACTATGACAGTCCAACACTAAACTGGTTATGTTAGTCTTTGGCTTCTTTTCGAGCTTTCAATATATTTATTCAAGAAAATGTGAAAAAAAAATATGTACTTTGATATAAAAATTGAAATAAAAACATGATTTAGAACCTATTTTAATATGTAAAATTAAAATATACTTTAATATAAGTAAGCGATTTTCATTAAAATTTATATTGATATAAATTGTTTATGTATCGAAAAGGGTAGAAAATGGTTGATGGAAATTATCAATCCCATGCACATTGAAAGTATTCACTAATGTCATTAATATGACACCTACCATTAATTCAATTAAAATTATGAAAATTTAAATGCATCACAGCAAGCCTTAGTAGATGACCTGTTATTTTTTACTTTTTGTTATCAGGGAAAAAATCGAATTCATTTTCAACTTAAGTTTTTTTCAATCAAACTCAATGAAAACTATGTTTAATGTGTAGAATATAAGTAGTGTTCGGTTCATCATACACATTTTTCAAGTAGCTCATAATTTAAATTTTGTTTTCAATTTGCTTCAAGATATTGAAATCTAAATGCACAAATTTAATAATTTAATATAATATCAACACTTTTGGAATCAAAATTCACAATTTCATAATTAAAATTGATTTTTTTTAAGATGTCTTTAAAATTGTTAATTAGGATGTTAATCATATGTATTACCTTGAATTCTTTAATCATGATGTTAATCATACTTTTTAAGATGTCTTTAAAGTTTTTCTAAGCCATCAATAGTCCCTTATAATGACATGGAAATGGGTCCTAGTTTTGATATGAAGTTATCCTGTTCATATGAAAAAACATTGATCAATCATTGCAAATAATGAACACAAATCCTATATGTAGTAAATTGGTTACATGCATTAAAGGATTTATGTATACAATATGGATAATTTGTAGGATTAAAGTATAATCATCCAAAGTATAGGTCAATTTAGGTTCCCTAGATACAATCTATAGGTTCTTCCCTAAAATTGTAAATAAGGCTTGGTAAACTTTATAATTCATCAAAAATATAACTTTTCTTAATTGAATGGACCATGAAAGTAAACTAAACTAGAAATGATTCTAGAATCCTAGATATTCATAAATACGTGTACTTTCAATGCAAAATATAAAATTCTGGAATGTACGTCATTTGTTTAAATAAATTGTAATGGTATGCCATCTTAAATTATTCGTTCATGATCGTCTTTGGACATTTTCCATTTTCTAACTTTTTTTTTTCTTGATTGAACTTATATTAACTTTATGTGTGCTGCAGATACTAAATGATTATATTGACAAATTATGATATCTGACTGGTAGTCTTGAAAGTGAATATGAGTATTGGTTTGATGGGTTTCTTGAAAAAAATATCCTTTCAATACGATGGATCCTCTTTCATATATAAAATCGTTATCATCAAAATCTTCTAATAACCTCATCTTTTGTTCTGTTCATGGAATAAAATAATGTTTCATGTTTTCATTGTTTTCTATAGGTGCAATCACAACAAATACATCTCCCGCAAATAACTCGATATATTGGACAACAAATAGTCCATGTTAGATTATCACACAAGTACATCTACAAGTTATTTGAAAAAATTTAAACATAAAAATTAACTTCTCTAACAAGATCATAAACTCTATTGCCATCAACTGACACTATAGTTTCATTTGATTCCATATCCTATGAGCTTGCAAGTGGCATTTTCTCTTTTATATTAAGTTCAATATTTCTCCAAGATTTAACATATTTTGCATTTTCGTTTTCGCAAATCTCTATGGATTTTGTGGTCTCTATGCAAACTGAACAAAAACAAGACTCATTTCTTCTATCAAATGAAAACACATATTGATAGTGTTTTGTTTTAAATGAATGCATTTTTCATGTTCCAAGTATTGTACTGGCTTCATATGGGATTGATCTATTTACATCTTGGATTCCAACATACCGTAAAAACCTGCACAAGACAATAACTTGTTAACTTCAAATCTCTCAAGAAAATGATTGAAGATTGAACATAAATTTGAACATGTGAATAAAAATATCATGTGTACATGTGTAACATGTATATATAGACACACCTGTGCACATCCCTTGATGAATTATTTTCATGGATTAGTTCCATTTTTCACCATTCAACAACTTGATCAATGGATTCAAATAGATCGGCATGAGGGTTCATATGATACCTTCAAAGTGCTCATTTTACACATGCCCCTGGACCATTGTGCTCTCCTTTTTCATGACCAGTTTAAAAAAAATTCCAACAATGCGTAATGTTTTATTTTTTATGAAGAAGAAACAACCAATATAATGGTCGTGAAGATTTGAACTGAACCGCACACCCATCTGACCATATCCAATGTCGATCGAATCTAATCCCGTGTTCTTTCAATGAATCATAAAATTTATCAAAACAATCTTGTACATAATGTGTGTTGTGTGCTCGATCATCACTTATATAAAAGTGATATTCTTTAATAACATGCCAATTTTTGTTGGTGCTTTCTATGTTATCAAGACTCCATTGAGCATGTCTATATAGAACATGGACAACTATAGTGACTTGATCAGAATGATAATATTCACTCTGTATTTATTTTTGTGCTGCGAATGTGTAATTCTCTGCAAAATCAACTACAAACAAAATTGTCCCTTGTGGAAACACTTCACAAGATCGTTTGAATTGTAGGTCTTTCCATAGAGATCTATGTGAATGCTTCATGTATTTATAAATTTCTTCCTCAAACTTCTTCAAAAAATCTATCACACATATTTTATCTACTTTCAAATTAATCCTTTTGGAAATAACATTTGAAGAATGTGGAGCCGTGCTATTGATATATTCATATCTCTCCCAATTGACTGTTATATCAGAAAATGATTGATCGTTCATATCAATAGGATACTTTCAGTGAAACAAACTTATATTTTCACAACAATCACATTTCTTTCCACCAACACATTTTTTTTGGTAAAATAATTCATCACCTTCTCTTTCACATAGAATTTCAAATATAAAAGCATGGAATGTGGAAGGAGGAGGTGAAATTGGCCATAAAGTTTTACCAAAATCAAGAAAAGTGTTGTAATATAACTCAAATTCCACATGATAACAAAAACAACAAGTGTCACGAACAATGATGGGTTTAACAAACCATGTTTTTTTTTGCACAAATGTGTTGATGAAAATTTTAACTTCTTTGTGATCTTCTTTGAACTTCTTGAACAATTCAATTTGTGTCATTGGAAATATATGTTTTGGATGTTCTTCATATTTTTTTCATTCTATTCTTCCTCGCAACAGATCCATTTTATGTGGTGAAACACAAGATTCTATTAACTAACAATTACGAGCCAATTATTTAACATTTTCTGCATGTCAATCTTTGTAGGGTTGTCTAGAAATCATTGTCTGACAAGCAAGTTCATCATTTGCATCTATTTGGAATCAAAATTTTCTATGTTTGTACAATATTTTTCTTGACATTCCCATAGTTTTTTCCATGTGTCTTGTCAAACAATCTTTTATATTGCTACATGAAACATCTGTTATTTATATCACTCTACGTGCAGCACTGACATCATTTTTTTGAGATTTTCCAAAAGATTTTAATACACTAGTTATATTGTCAAATACATTCTATTTCACCTTTTTATATTTTTTCAACTTTTGAATACCCAATAATCATGTAGCTTATTTTAAATTTCTTGACTTTATTAGACATAGTAAAAGTTGAGCTTGTATTGTTATTGATTCATCTTTGAAAAAGGTATTATACATATTCTTAGTTCGATATCTTATATAATGCTTAGCTTCTTTCTTCCCAAATTTGTCAGTGTCAACATTTTCTAATATTTGATCATCAATGTTGATAGATTCTCTTGCATATTTCAATTTAAAGTTTATATTAAAAAACAAAACCCGAACATAAATTCACTAAAATATATACAAGTGTGCATCTTGTATTATCTAAATTTATGTACATACCTATAGGCGATTCGTCTTTTGCTTCAATTTCGGTTTCAACATCTTCATCGAAGTTATGAGACAAATCTATTTATGTCTTTTGAAAAACATCAAATCGCAATTACAATCAATTATATTAAACAATATTTTAAATTTGAATTCTATACTTTTAATATAGACAATATGTGCATGCATACCTGGTTGGACTTCTTCTTGTTGAAAATCTATATTTACATTATCATCGTTTCTTTCTTCAATATTTGCACATTCTTGTTTATTTATCCAATAATGCTATTTCCTTTGATCATTATGGTGAGTTTCATCTCGAGTGTGATCAAATTTTCTCTTGTGCAAACTTTTGTTTCCCATGAGTATAGTTATCTATAAATTTTTTTAACAAAATCAACATTTCAAAATAGTCTCAGAAAAACTTCATTGTCACAAAAATTATTAAAAAATAATATCAATAATCTATGTTCAACAAAGGCTTCACCTTGAAAAAATTCTCAACATTTATCTTTCAATATATAAATTGTTATTCCAATAAAAATTTGAACAAACATCAATTACCTTGTTCAACAAAAACGAAAAAGATGATTCGAAACTTTGTTTAGGTGCTCTAAAAAACCATGAAACAAGTGACGAAATGTGTTAAATGTGTTCGACAGAAAGTGTATTTATACTATTTGGAATGAAATGAAACGATACGACGTGTATTATCATTATTTCTGACCGACGAAATTCTCACCCATGTTTTAGTCGAAAAAGGGTTTTTTTTAACCAAAAGAAATTTTTTTCGGCCAAAAACTAGCGAATGGGACTGTTTGCAGAAACCAAATAATTCCCTCTAGCTTACCTAAACTTTGGAGGTTGTGGACTCTTGAAAATACTCAGAATTTGGTTTTGAAAATGACAACAACATTTAAAAAATTGATTCTATTTTCAATTCCTATAATTTGTTTTCATTTTCATTATTTTTATCTAATTTTTATTTTTTTTTAAATCACTGCATAATATTTTCAGCTGACATTATGATTCAGTGAAAATGAAATATCTGTATCTCTAAAAATGCAGAGTGAAAAATTTAGAAAAAATTATATTCATAATCCTTAAACTGTTCTTCTCAAAAGGGTATTTTTAGATTTTACTTTTAAGTAAAAATTAAGATAGATACAAGGTGGGGGAAAACATGTGTTTAAAATCTGCAACGTTTTTTGCTTGGTCAACTTAAACAAATTCTAGAAATTATAATATTCATCCATTAGATTCAAAATTATAGTCATAATAAAATAGAGTCTCTGTGGATTGTTGCAGTATATTGATTTTGTTAAAAACAAAATCTTAATAATAGATACATTGTTGGGGGAAAAAATAACTCATTATCATTTCTTTCATGTTTAAGGAACATACTGTTAAGAAATTGTAAAATTGACATATCAAATCTCAATAAACAAAATTTGAAAAATAGTCATTGGAAATCTAACAAAATTCTTCACAAGTTTTGTTTTTACTCTAAAGTGAAATTCTAAATAAAAAAAATACTTTTGTATTCCAAAAGTTGAAGAACTTGTGAAAATATAGTTTTATTTCTCATAAAACAAGCAAAATAGACACCCATCTTCATGATTTCACCCCTGAAGAAATAATAAATAAGATTAAGTATTTCCCCCTTATTTTTCTTCTCAGGTTCTTTAAATAGGGATTTGAAGTGTTCCACATCCAAAGAAGCCAATTCTAAGAAGCCTTGGATTCGATTACCACTAGAATCACCTAGTTCCCAAGTGGTATTATAATATTTCTCGAAAATTACAAATTTTTGAAATAATTTGGTCTTTTGGTCACCAACAACGATCCATAGTTCTCTATTCTTTAACCGGAAAGTTTTTTCTTGTTAAAGAATGATCCTATCCCAAACATATTTCAAGGTCCAACACTTTTCTAAATAATCTTGAGATACTAGAGTACCCCAATCCGTTTCATACATTTTCTCAAGATCATATTCAATTTCCTTAAGCCCCTTCTCTCTCACCTTTCTCCTTTCCCAATCCCAAAGGGAGACATTTTCCTTAAATGGTTGGAGTGAAGAGACAAACTAGGAGTTGGATAGAGCATCCAAATATTCTTGAAAATGTTTCCAATTATCCCGAATTAGGTTATATATATCCTCCTCTTCATACCAATTGGGATTGTATTTAAAAGGAGCACCAGGATTTCCATTTGCTTTGTCAATTTCTAAAAAAATTGGATAGTGATATGAGCAATGAACCTTTCCAACCTGGGACAAATATATTCCAATGTTATGAAAGAGTTGGTGATGGTAAATGAAATGGTATAGTATCTTAGATACCCCATTGGGTCCAATTCAATTTTTTCTTCAGGTCAGACTAATATGAATATGTTCTACATCAATCCATCCTACCAATTCAAACTTTTCAAGAAAGTAACTTGCCATATTTTCTTCACATGCATAAGTGAACTACATTTCCTCTCTGCTAATAGTTATATTTAGACCTCCCCTAATCATAAGGAGACATTTTAATGAAAATAACGTATCCCAATATGTCTCCTTACCCTAGTATGGCTCGTATAAGTTGAGAAGGGTAAAAGTGAAATCCATATTCTTACTATAAATTTCTATACAAAAACCTAATAGAATGGAGAAAAAAATTATTTAGGGTCAAATTTGATGAAAATTAAATAATGAGACCCCCGGAGGCCCCATCATAATCTAATCCATAGAACTCCCAACCTGGGAAAATCTTCACCAAATATACAATAATAGGATCACTAAGCCCCATGGTTTCCTGAATCAACACTACATTTGGTCTCTCCCTGACCACAATACTCTCCAAGGACAATTGTTTTCCCCTCCTCACAAGTCTCCTCATATTAACTAACAATAAATTCATGAGGCACATTCCTTCAAGGAAATTCCTGCTCTAAGGACCGCATAAATAATGCATTGACTTCCCTAGAATATTTCACAAGCATATTTCTACTACACATTCTTGAGTGCATATTTTCAACTTTATTTTGCAGGAAATGACTCCATATGGCCATCAAAACCCAATCCCCCTTTAACACCCATTCTCTAATAAGTATTCCCTAATCTCAAGAAGTAAGATTCCCTACCCAAAGAAGCTAAGGGAGAACCAGGGAAATGGTTTTTATGGGGAAATTGGGTTGGATAGGGAAGGGATTAGAGTCCCTAGATAGAACAATATTAAAAGAACCACTTTCCCTCACATCAAACTGATAATACTTTGACACCTTCCCTATAGGAGGGATAGAAACAAGCCCATTACCTTAAATAAGCACACTATTTACTGAATGAATATAAGGAGGACTAGAATTAGAGTTTTCCATAGGAATTGACTTACTAATTTCATGAAATTATGTAAGGCCCTTGGACCATATCTCCTCCATATTTCCACTAATATGGAATTATGTCCATGTCCTCCTCAAAGTGACTTAAGAGAGTCTAATTCTGTTCTCTATGTTGTGTGTTAGCAGACATAAGAATTGAAATATCACCAATCAATATATCAATTCATGAACCCTTATTTTTTGGCCCATGACTCAGACTATGTGCCACCCATACTCCTTCCTTCAGAGTCATTTGTATCTCTTGCAAACCCTTCACCTCTAGAGAAATATTTTTATTTGAAACCCTAACACCCGACTCCTCTAGTTCTTTTCCTAAATATTTTTTTTGAAGTTTATACTCATAGTCAAATAGGATATGACCAACCATGTGGAGAAAAATGCACCTGAAAGGGATGTTCACATAGTCAAAAATATGAGTATATATCCAGTTACCCCCCACCAACTCCATGGATTCGAATAAACCTTGGAGAGGATCCAATTTGAAAAATATTTGTGCCATCGATCTAATGAAAAAATATTTGTGACTTTCATCAACAATGATAAAGTTCCCTAGCACCTCACCAATGGCCTTCAAACCAAAGTCAAACCAAAATTCTAATGGAAAATTAGGTAACTTGATCCAAGTGGGTGAACTTGAAACCACCTGCTCCCAAGTATTAAATAAAAGGTTTCAAGGTTTGGCACAAAGAAAGTGACTGCCCTAGTACCATTGGTACAATAGTATTTTTATCACATGGAGTGGATGATAAATCCAATAAAACCCTTTGAGAATATGTGGGTAATCAACGTATAACATAGAGAATGAACCCACACACTGTGCATATAATAGTTTAGGGTCTCCATCTAAACCCCCCAACCACAAAAATTTACCAATGATCACTCATCCTTCCAAATATGCAATTTGGTAGACCTGCAAGTCCTTCCCAACCACCAGTGACACACCACCTCCCTGTGATTTTAACACATTTCAAATTTTTTGTGTGGATTCTCCTTCACCTTTGGTAATCCTCCACCTTGAAATTCGTCTAAGACTAAATAACTGCCAATAAACCCTAAATACATTACCCCATATTAAAAAAACCTTTCTTGAGGTTTCAAGGTAGAAAAATCTTGACGCGAGATGATGTGAGTTTGATCATTTTCAAAAACTCCACTCTCACCAAAGACTCCACCATTTTCCACTCCCCTAGGCCCTTCAATGATCTATCCATTTTCCTAATGAAAATTTTCTAGAGGGTCTACAAATCTACAAGATTTGATAGTGTTAGGCCCCCTCACTTCTTGATCCTTTCCATAAAGGCTAGATGACATGATTGAGACTTTGTCCTCTTGACACACCATGAGGGTGGGGTATACGCATACATAAGAGCTTAAAAAAATCATATCTTTCATTAGGATATCATCATAATAATCAATGAGATAAATATTTTTGTCCATCTTCCTCTACCATGCATCTGAACCACGTCACTTGTCACTAGAGCCCTGCTAACCCCTACAAAACCCTTTTTCTTCATGTAGAAACACTTCCCATATATATATATATATATATATATATATATATATATATATAATTTTTTTAAATAATATAAATAATAACACATATTTATATAGTTTATTATAAAACTATTTACATAATATGTTAATAGTTTTATTTAATGTGATATAATATATTATGTATAAATAATTACATAATTTTCTATCAATATTTTAATGATCTTACTAGTTATTTAATATATATTTGTGTTGGACTGCTAGTTGTCATTGATGTCAACCCTTAGAGCGTTTGAGATACCCTGGAGTTGTGGTCAACATTTATGGTGAGTTAGTTGTCATTGATGTCAACAAGAGTGGTTGATGTCAGCAGATGTGTTGGGTGCATTTGATGAAGTCTACACAAATCCCTGAATGTGTAGTCATGAGACCCGAAGTTGTTTGAGGAATAAGGACATGAAGGAAAATAAAAATGTAGGTAACACACTCATAGAAATATATTCCTCATTGTTTCATTTCTGGTGATAGGTGGTATGCCACGTGGTTCCTCACGGTTGAGGAGTTATGGCCTTGTGAAGTTAGAAGCCCCAAATAATGGTCAAGGATCCCCTAGTTAGCTACAAGTGAATTGATTAAAGGGTAAAGTTGTTATAACAAGAAAGTATAGGTCAACCCTAAAGTGAGGAAAAGGTGTCAATTGAAAAAGTATAAATACACATCATGAGACATTCATTTGCTACACAAAAAAATTCATTGAATACTTATCTTGTGAGAATATTTTTGTCTATTAGCGAATTTGAGGTTGATTCTAAGGTAGGGGAGGAAGTGCGAAGGAGGAGTGCGAGTTTCATATTTGCAGAGAGCACAAGATTCTAATAAACCCTAATTATGTTGGCCCTCACGGGTCAGGAATAGGGTGTCTCGCGAGGCACCCTCGCGGTTTTTCTAGAGCACGTCACACGAGGCCCCATGTGACAAGGAGTATTAGTTCCATGAGGCTAAGGAAAATTTGGTACAGATGTTGGTACCAAGCTACTGAAAGTTGTGGAAGAATTACATGTCAGTATTACAATACATCAGTTCAACTATAGGTTACACGTATGCTTATGCTTGGTTATGGTATGGTACATGCTTAAGGTATGGTGGTGATGGTATGTGATATAGTACACCTTGATGATGATGTGATACATTGTTAGAAGTGAATTATTGGATATATTGATATATGTTTTGGTATGGTGAGGTTATCGCATGTTTTAGGTACCCCTTCATATGGTACATAGTTGAGGTACATGTTCTATGTATGACTGACATGTTGTTTGAGATATATGGTAGCACATGTATGAGATACCTATCTTGACGATGTTGGTACTTCGTTGAGGTACATCATTGATAGTACTTGCTTGGTATATTTTATGGTACATGGTGTATGGAATGATTGAAATATTTCATGGTATATTATTTATGGTTGAGACTATACATGGTTGATGTACTTGGTATAGTACATGGTTGATCTACTTTGTGTGATACATGGTTGATGGTTGAGGTACATGGTACAGGTGTTGGTGAATTGTTGATGCACGATTTGGAAAGGGTATTGTTGCATGGTTGATGCACGATTTGGTATAGGTGATGGTGCATGGTTGATGCACTTGTTGTGGTTTAGGTTGTGGTACATGATTGATGCTTGGCATGGTGCAAGTTGATGGTTTGGTACATGATTTGGTACATGGTTGAGATAGATATCTTGTGATGGTATGTTGGTAATCTTGGAAAATGATTGGTAGAGGCATGTGTTGGTGATGTTGGATATCTATTTGAGAGGTGTCCTTGGCATATGATCCATGTGAGAATATCTGGTTGAGTATCGATGATAGTGACAGGTTGGATAGGTTGATTAGTGATAGGTTGATAGTGACAGTTTGATGTGACAGGTTGGATACATTGAAAGGTTGGTGACAATGATAAGTTGGTTACAATGATAAGTTGGTGACAATGATAGGTTGATAGGTAACATGTTGATGTGACAGTGACAGTGATAGTTCCAATGATAATAGCAGTGATTGTGGTAGTGAAAATTGGTCTACATTTACATTTCAGGGAAGCAATACGGGGCAAGGAAAGGGAGTTGTAGCCTCCTTCTAGTTGGTGCCAGAAAACATAGGGAGTTGGATCTTCCTTCAAGTTGGAGCCTGAGAATCAGGGGGTTGTAGCCTCCTTCTAATTGGAGCCAGATAATTAAGGGAGTTGTAGCTTCCTTTAGGTTGGAGCCTATACATAAGGGGTTGTATCCTCCTTCCAGTTACAGCTGGAGAATTGGGAAGTTAGTGATTCCAATGAATGTATTCTTTAATATATATAAGAAATACTTATGTTGTTTTCTCCCATTTGGGTTTCCACGTAAACTCTGGTGTACTAGGTATTTGATGCGATGTTGCTTATGTTTATATGATCATGATATATTGAATGAAATCATAAATGATACATTGATGATATACTACTGATAATATTGAAGTTTATATATTCTGGTCAAAAGTGGTAAAAGTGATCATATGGATTCACCCCCCCTCTCAGTATTCCAACAATTGGTATCAAAGAAGGTTACTTCAAAAATAGTCTAACCATTAGAAGGAATATCACGGTGTATGTTATGTTTGGGGTACCACAATTTGATGGTCAGAGATATGAAATGTGGATCATCATGATGAAAACCATTTTGCAGGAACATGGATATGATGTTTGGCAATCAATTGTTAGATGATACACCACTAAAAATAAACCAAAGAATGCAGCCAAGAAAGAATTGAAAAGAAACAACAAAATAATAATGGATTTCATATGGGAAGGATTACCTGATCAGGTAAGAGAAAAGGTTGGAAAATGTTCATTAGCTAAAGAAATTTGGGAAAGGTTACAAAGTATCTATTCAAAGAAATATCATTCCATCATAGAGCCAAAGAATGATAAATATGATGCAAGAACACAATAAGAAGAAAGGTTCTCATCATGTCAGACATATTCAAATTCAGAAGATTGTGAAGAAAGCATAGTAGACATTGAAGCAAAATTAATCAGTTCCTTAGACGAATTGACGAAAGAAAGGAAGAAAAACAAGTTTCTTGAGGAACAATTAGTCAAGAAGAATTCTCAAGAAATTTTTGAAGAATCCCAACAAGTCGTCGTGAATCTAAAACCCCAGTTGGAAGAAGCCAGAAGGATTGAAAAAACATACAAAATTCATATGGAAGAAAAGCGTTGTTTGGGATCCAAAATAGTAGCACAAAAAGAGGAATTAGAGAAGTGAGAGAATTTTTTGAAAGATCATCTCAAGGAAAGAACCAAGGATTTAAACCAGCTCGAAGTAAAATTCAGTGAACAAGAAAAGGGGCTTGAATATGAAATCATCTCCTTGAATATCCAACATGAATAAGCAAAGAGAACGAAAGAAGCCATAGAGATTCAGATGATGAAGAAAGAAGAAGAGGTTGAGAAGCTTGAACAAGAAGTTGTCACATTAAGAGTTAAAATCATCAAGCTCAACAAGAAAGTTGAAGAGAGAGAGAAACATCCACATCATCAGAAAATAAAGTTGAATAGAAGCACTCCAGGTTGCGAGAAATAAATAATGAAGAAAATGGAAAGAGTTATCTAGAAGTACTCAAAGGAAGGAATCATGGCCAACAAGAATCAAGGAAAAATGAGTATAATAGAGATACATCCTCACCAAGATATTCCACATTAAAGAAACAAAGAAGCTTCAATCATAATGAAGGGATAAATGGAAGAGAAAACCATGATCATCCAAGGAATGAATTCAGAAGGACTAAACCACAAAGAAGATCATTCACTCCCAGGTATGTAAATTGGTTTTGTGGTCATTGTTTTAATTGTACTAAGTTTGGACATAAAGCTGTAGATTGCAGTGCTTATGGAAAAAATGTTCAGAAAATAAATTCTTATGTGGCCCCACATAAAATTGAATGTTACAAATGCCATAATCAAGCTCAAAATTGTAGAAGCATGATAGAAACTTCCATGAAAGAAAATATCAATGTCCGACACACGAAGGTTTGGAGAGGAAAATAAATACAAGAAGAGTAGGCAAATAATGAACAAGTCCTAGGGATCACATGATTTGCAGTAGTGCAAGGAAGAAAAAAGGAGCAGATGAATACAGAATAGGCCCAAGAGATTGTACTCTCAATAATTGTAGTGCAAGAGCATAATGAATCCACACAAAAAAAGGAAGAAATCAGAGTTTAGAGAGATGATGAGTCTATAGATGAAAAGGAATATTACTACACATTAGGGTGGATTCCTCCATTGTTTTTAGCCAACCGGCTTGGATACCCCAAAAAAATATGAATATTGAACATGGGGATTTAGTGCAGTAGCTACTATAGATCACATAACCATCCTTTGAATAGTTTGAAGTCTTTGCAGAGACATATTCAAAGAAGTTAAATAACATAATCACAGAATGATAGATTGATCAATTGAGAAACAATTTTCCCATGTAGATATTAGTGAGATATCATTGACACACTTTTAGGCAGGGATGTATTCATTATAGGTTCAATGATGTATTATAGATCAATGGACATAATTGATTTAGTCTGAGAAATAGGAATATGTGATGATCAATTACAGCAAAGAAGCCTTCATGATAGTATAGTGATAGATGGGCTAGCATTGTGGACAATTGAGTAGCAGAGATATGGTCATCTTATGACATATGGACATAGATGTATTTATGATATCACTATCAGGTATAGACAAATATATGAAAAAGAATATTCACCATTGGAATTAGTGGAATCAATGGACAAGTGTAATCAATTGGTCACAAGAAAACAAGCAATGAATGACACAACAAAACAGGGAAAGATAAACCTTCAGTAGAAGTTATATTATCAAAGGGAAATTTTTGAAAAACATGGCCATTAATGTCTAAACAATGAACATAATAGGACATGAATATGTGAAATCAAGAAATTCTGAATGCTTTTTATATATGTCATAGAATTACAAGAGGAAGCACCAATGGACAATAAGGCGTATTGGAAGAGAGGAAAGGAAACATATAAATGAAGCCCTACATTGATCAACATGACATCTTGCATATAGTTCAAGGGAAGAGAAATCATCAAGGAAATATATCTAGAAAGGAATATCAATATCATGTAGGCAGGGGAATATATATTGACAGGGGGAGTTATCCTTTTTCCCATGATGTCAAAGGGAGAAAGAGAGAGATAGAAAAAGAAGAATTCAAGCACATAAAGTCAGAGAAAGAGTATTCAAAGAAGGTATACTTTAAGTGGGAGTCACTCTTTGGTATTAAAAGAGAATAGGAACATGGAAAGAAACACGAGGATATAAACATGTGAAGAGAAAGAATAGAAGCATGAAGACTAGAGGAGTAGCCCCAAAAGAGAGATACCCTTTTCCATTGATGTCAAAGAGGGAGAGAGAGAAATATTGATGAGGATCAATGGTCACAGGGGGAGCATGGGTATTGGAGTATGAGTGTTTCCATCAATGTTGGTGTTTCCGTCAATGTGAAAGGGGAAGATTGTTGGACAATTGGTTGTCATTTATGTCAAACCTTAGAGTGTTCGAGATACCCCAGAGTTGTGATCAATGTTGATGGAAAGTTAGTTTTCATTGATGTCAACAAGAGTGGTTGATGTTAGCAGATGTGTTGGGTGCATTTGATGAAGTCTACATGAATCCCTGAAGGTGTGGTCATGAGACTCGAAGTTGTTTGAGGAATAAGGACATGAAAGACAATGAAATTAGGTAACACAATCATAGACGTATATTTCTTGTTGTTCCATTTCCGATGATAGGTGGTACGCCACTTGGTTCATCATGGTTGAGAAGTTATGCGAATGTGAATTTAGAAGCCCCAAAGAAAGGTCAAGAAGCCCCTGATTGTTTACAAGTGAAATAATTAAAGGGTAAATTTGTTATAACAAGAAAGTACAAGTCGAACCTAAAGTGAGGAAAAGGTTTTGGTTGAAAAAGTATACATACACATGATGAGACATTCATTGCGGAGGAAGTAGGAAGAAGGAGAGAGATTTTTGGAGATGCAAAGAGCATGAGTTTCTGATAAACTGTAATTAGGCTGGCCCTCACGGATCAGGAATAGGGTGTCCCATGAGGATCCCCCACAGGTTTTGTAGGGCACGCCACATGATGCCCCACATGAAAAGTAGTCTTAGTCCCACGAGGATAAGGAACATTTCATATAAATGTTGGTACTAGACCGCTGAAGGTTGTGGAAGAGTTACATGTTAGTAATATAGTACAACAAATCAACTACAAGTTATAGGTATGCTTATTCTTGGTTATGGTATGGTACATGCTTAAGGTATGGTGGTTATGGTATGTGATGTAGTACACCTTGATGATGATGTGATACATTGTTAGAAGTGCACTATTGGATATCTTGATATCTGGTTTGGTATGGTGATGTTATCGCATGTTTGAGGTACCCCTTGATATGATACAGAGTTGAGGTACATGTGTTATAGAAATATTTTCCTCACCCTATGTAATATTGCACATAAGTTATTTTTCCATTTCCCTATGCATAAGTTTCATCCCTTTTTGAAAATCCCAGAGCTAAAAATACATTTTTTCCACATGTATGCACCTTTCCTACTATACAACATGTGTATATGCAGGTTGCACCACTACAACCCATGTACATCGATATTTGTGCCAGAAAATGAGAAATGGTGTCAGATTTCCATGTCATGACAAGAGATCTATGATCCTTGGCCTTACATATACTGGAAACCTTTCGACTCAACCCTTCAGTTCCATTTGAAGGCTATAAATGGGCCAATTCTGAGCTATGGAAAGGAGGAGAAAGAATTCAACTTTGAGAGAAAAGTTACTCTGGAGAAATTATTCACTTCATATTGAGTCTGCATACCTTTTTCCTTTAAGTCTGAACATAGTGTTCAACCCCTAAGCTCTTCCCTTATTGATTGAGAACTTCATTGTCTATCTTCTATGAGCTTGCCCTTAGTGGAGGATTGAAGTGGTGGAGGCCCAGTTGTAAGGAACTTAGTTTCTCGGTTCCGAACCGTGCCGACATGGAAGTCTGTAACATTTTCACTTATGTTGATCATATATTAATAGAAATACTCTTTTCTCATCCAATTGATATCTTGCAAATTTTTGAATTATTATTCCATGGGCGTATTTGTTATGTATATTAATGGATTATGCTATTGAATGTGCTAACATCATATACTATCACCATATGCTTGATTTGCTTGGTTGTTGAGGACTAGTTGCAGGTATAGTGCTTTTCGTCAAGAGCTCAATGATGGACTTCATCAAATGTATGGACGAGGTAGGCCTTTTATCTTGGCTTGATAGCATATTTGTTTATATAGCATACTTGAGAATAGAGTTGATTTTTGCAGTCATTTCCATCTGTTGTGGTTTATCCTAGCCATAGAGAGATTTTCCTTGTAACAGAACTGGCGACCGTACTAGGGATTGAATCTTCTTTCTTAGGGTTTGGAGTGTTTTTATCCTTATACTTCTCTCATTCCTATTGTGTTTCTTGTCGTATCATTGCTTGACAACCTCTGTTCAATCTAGGTTTGAGTCTTTCATCCTTCTTCTTTTCCTAGTTGTGTTTTTGAAACATATACATGGGTTTTTTTATTGACAGTCGCATATATACGCATGATTTCCTTCTGCAAGTTGTGTACATACATGTTGTTTCATTGAAAAATCATGTACATCAAACTATTTTGCTTGTTTTCTAGTTTTGGTGGTTGTTGGGTAGGTTTTGATGATTGTTGAGTCTTCTTGGGTCTCTGTAGTGACTGTTAAGTGTCTATGGGATGACAGGAAACCTATATTTGGTTGAACTTTTGGGCAGAGTCTTTCTCATCATTTTTTCATTTTGATTGTCCTTGTACATTGGGCTAGGTGTTTTTCTCCTTGGTATCCTACTTGAGTTGTCTCTTTCTATACATAGTAGAGTCTTTATATATCAAGTTGTTGCTCATTCTATGCATTTTCATTTTTCTTATATTGAAAATACAAAAATATTAGGCATTTTACATTGATTGGCATTTTGATCTTTTGAGTCTTTGTCATTTAGCTTAGTGCATGTAAAGAAAGATTGCATTTTTATTTCAGAATTGCATAATTGAAAATTGCATTGTTTTAAGAAGTATATCATTCATTGAAAATTGAAGTTAGGACTTTGGATTGTATTCATATTTAATTTACTTGATGAGTCATAACATCATGAGTTTCACTACCATACCTTTTTAACATTGTAATTTAAAATTGATTAGTAACGATTTTATTTTCTAGGGTGCACAAACTAACTTAGGATTTAGTGCCTTGGAATAGGATTTTGTGAGTAAACTTCTCCAAGGCTATTAAATAAACATATGTGTCTGACTAAAGGAGTGGATAAATCCATTGTATAATGGGTAATATCACGAGGCTCCACTTACACCGTAGTTAATCACAAGGTCGCGCTAGGTTAGTTGAAGGATATCCCCCCAATACCTTCTTAGCATCAGAGATATTTCTAGGGATCTAGTCATATCTGGAGACATTGCTAGTGCCCTTATCTTCGTGAAAGGTGGTACTTTAAAGGTTTTGGGCTTTGCTACCCTAATCGTACGGTGGACTTGACTTACGACTGCTCACCTGTGCATCGGTTATACATTGGTTACTTAGTTGCTTGACTTAGGTGCCACATAGGTTACTTGCAGGGGTTATTTTACAGGTACCCTAGGTCAAATAAGGGTTGGACAACACACAACCTTTATGGAGGATTGCCTCTCCGGGGGAATTTGACCGGCTGGTTGTTAAGCCCATGAGGGCCCTTATAACTGATTATGTTACCTCCGATCTTTAGTAGGGAGTCTTGGGCCCCTCTTGGGAAAGACATGCCTTCTTTAGGGAGGGAGGCCCCTTATAGCCACTTTACCCTGTTTGTGTGCATATTGGTCGTTTGATTATTTTTGGTGTGATATTTGATCACTAGTTGGCCTTAGGATTTTATATTGATTTTTCATTATCATGGATCATGGAGTTCCTTTGGCTTCCTCATTTACCTATACCTCCCCCATGGCATCCACTCATTTCATGGGGACAAATCTGTTTTTCATAATGGTATGCATAATTATGATATTCATTCAATGCCTTGGGTCTCTAATCATTTTTCTCATGGTATGCGAGACATGTCTTTGAAATTTCCATCCTCTGTCTCTCCTCATGTGAATCCAAGTTTTGGGTTAGGGGGCATGATGCCTCCTTATTCCACCTCTCTATTTGGTGGGAGTCATATCCCTTAAGAAACTCTTACAGTAGGAGGTTGAAATATTCCTTCCTATGAATCCCCTTTTCCAGAAGCAAGTGCTCGAATGGGCGGTCATTATACTTATTACACTTCGTCCATCTATCCTTCTTCCACTATGCTGGTTCCTACAAATTATTTTCCCATGGTGGGTCCACATATATCCTTGGGTATTTCATCTGGAGGGAGTCATTCTTATTGTATGGGCAACTCCCTTCATGAATTTCCTTTGTCTGGGGGAAACATATATCCTCACATGAGTAACCCTTGTCATGTCTCTTTTGCTTTGCAAGAGGTTTCCTCAGTGTTGAAACCCTTACATCCCTTTACGAATTAGTATGTAGGAGGATAATATCCTGCCGGACAGGGCCATGATGTATACCAAAACCCTGCTTGGCCTGCAATTTCTCAAAACCAATCTTTCCTAGAACCTTGGTCTCAAATGCCGCAACCCACCGCCGCCACAAGCCTAGACACTGTAGGTCATACTGGCATTATATCACCAACCTATACTATTCATGTTAGATATTAGTCAACAACCTCTATGAGTCATGTTGAATACCAACAACCAGCTGATGTAATTCATGCTAGGGGCACAAGTCTAGTCATCTCAGTCACACTGCACATTCATCACCAACCTCTTACATCCTGATCAACCGATAGTCATGTCGAAGAAATCTTCAACCGAAACTACTCCTGGTTTTGGGGTTGATGCATCTCTTTACCTTGTTGTCTCACATCCTATTCAACCCATGGTTAAATAAGTGGTCTTACCGATGAAATATTTAGTCGACCCCACTCTTCTCTTGGAGAGTGACACGTCTAAGTAAATGGTCATGACAATGAAATTTTCAGTCGATCCTTCTTTTCTAGTTTTAGTTATGTACCTTCTATACCATATCCTTATCATTTCTAGTTCTGTACCTTCTAAACAAGAGAGAGTTTTACTCTCCCAAAGTACTCTCCCTTCAATTCCTGGAGAAGTTCCCTTTCATTGGGATGCTCTTGTGGGGCATCCAATGCCTCTGCCTATGTCCTTTCAAGTAGGAGAAATTATCTGATATATCACGAAGATGGTAACCTCCGCTAGCACTTTATCCTCCTCGACTTGGAGAGATTTGGGTTTTCCCAAGATTATGTCAACTATTCATAAGATATTGACATTTCATAGAAGTCCAACATGGGATCCTTGGCCTCCCCCATGACATGCCACCTAGAAACTCCCAAGCGAGTCTGATTTAAGCTCTTTTCTGACTCGTCTAAAAAACAAAAATATTGCCAAGTGAATTTGTCCCTTTCACACGTTAAATTGGACTTGAAAGGTCGTGAGTCTTAGTTAAGCTATTTTTTGACTCGTTTTCAAAAAGTGAAAATATTGTCAAGGGAATTTGTCCCTTTCAAACTCGTTAAATTGGACTTGAAAGGTCGTGAGTCTTAGTTAAGCTCTTTTCTGACTCGTTTTAAAAAAGAGAAAAGATTTTCGAGTGAAATTGTCTCTTTCACACTCATAAATTGGATTTGAAAGGATGTCTATTTGGTGAACGTTTATCCCTTTTTCACACCAAGTAGACTACGATTACGAAAAAGGATATTTTTTTGCGTTAATTTGTGATTGCATTTGATGCCCTTGCTTGCAGTATTGAGCCTATAGTCGGTTCTCTCTTTGCGTTATAAACTATTTGCTTCAACAGTTTTTGCATCCTCAACCAAGCAGAGCCTTGTTTATATCCTTCACAATTTGACACCCTATACCCAGGAGGGAACATTCCCCCGAGTGTCCATCTCCCGCATGCATCTCCGTGCATTGAGAATAGGTATGCTCCACTGCTGGAACTAATTTTGCTTACTTGCAAAACTCGTTTCCTCCTCTGTATCATAGCATTCATTTTAATATGAAAAAACAAAAAAAGACGAGCAGGAAGAGAGTATTATCTTATATTTGTAGTAGTCATGTCTCCTTTGAACATAGCACAATGTTATTGAATCCATTCGTTATCATAATTTTGGTTTTAGCATGGACTTAGGAAGCTAATCTTGTTACAGTCAGTTTTCTCCACTGATTGTTTACTCTTCTAATACCTATGGAGAATTTCATTGATGCCTCCTACATCTCATGGTTTCATCATTGATTTTATGTTGTCAGAGTCTTCCACGTGTCTCATGCTCTTTTTCAAAGGAATTCTATCACCCCGTGTCAGCCATTTCTCAGAACTCTTGACTTTACATGTCATCCATACCCTCAGTTTTTCTCATAATCACATGATGTTGTAGTCCTATCACGCACCCTGGTCCTACTTGTTGGACAACTGAGAGGGGGGGTGAATCAATTGTTACCATTATTAAACAATTATGCTTATTTTAAACTCTTTATAGAGCACTCAAAGACAATCACAATAATGCAGGGAAGTAAGCAATAGAACATTCATCATCATTCACACATATGATATACACAGAGATAGATATTTCCTGAGGAAACTCATAAAGGCTAAAAACCTCTTCTTCTTGGTATGATAAGAAATATTTACATTCTGTACATTATCATACATATGAGCTCCAACTCATTGTGAGGCTACAACCTCTGGTTTGCAAGCTGCAAATTGCTGAGAGCACCAACTCTCTTTTTTCTCTAGAACCTACTAGAAGGAAGCACCAATTCCCTGGTTTCTCTAGCACCCACTAGAAGGAAGCACCAACTCCCTGGTTTCTCTAGCACCCACTAGAAGGAAGCACCAAATCCCTGGTTTCTCTAGCACCCACTAGAAGGAAGCAACAACTCCCTAAGTGTTCCAGCACCAACTGGATGGAAGAACCAACTTCTAGTCACACAGGCATCAACCTGTAAAAGAGAGAACAACAGTTCTCCCTTGCACCACCCTGCCACCATGGTTTCTCTGGTTGCAACCAGATGGAAGCTACAAATCCCTGTGTTCAAGCACCCACTTGAACCTATGAGGAAAAAATTCCTCCCTAGCACCTCCCTACCACCCTGAGATATTAATCTTTGCTACTGAAACTTATTACAATGATATAATGTTCATCAATGACTTACCAGTCTCATCATTGTTCTGCTACCCTACCCTGCTTTGTCTGCCTTACTGTCTTCCTGCACACATCCTTGTGCTTTCTGTTCTTCTAACTTTTATGCTCTGTGTGCCATGTCCATTCAATGCACCATTCCTCTCTTGTGTATTTCAGCTGTTGCACACTGCCTCCTTCTACATGCTTGAATCACTCTCAACAAAAACAGTCATATCTTCTTTGTTCTGCATTCTTATCGTATTTGTGCACCTTGTGCATCCTATATACGCAATCCTTTTGCATGCTCTACACCCCGCCATTGTTTTTCACATCAGGATTTTCACTGCCACTCCACATTTCCACCACTTCACTCTCTCAAGAATCAACACACTCTCTATATTTTGCATGTTCTCCTCGTGTTGATTCCTCTTCCTGATCATCATGGCAATTCCTCAGCTTTTATGGCGGTTATACCCATGCGTTCATCATCACTGGGTGTTATGATGAGATTCCTTAGCCTGTCTGGCAGTTGAGACTCTTTGTCTTCTCTATCATAGTTGAGCTCATCCTCTCTGTTGCATTTATAGGCTTCAACGCTCTTCCATCTGTCAATCGCCTCTATCAACAGTCTTCTTTCCACTGGCAGATGCCTTGAGACTCTTCAGATCCTCTGACAATCACACTGAGGCCTCTTTGATTTTTCTGTGCAGAAACAATCAGTGGTTTCTAGCAGTTACACTGTGAACCTCTTGAGCCTTATGCCTTTGTCACTTTTCACCTTTCCTTTCACATGTGGCCTTGGGCAGTGACCATAGCCTACACCAAAAGGTCTTTTCGCATTTTGGCATTTCGAGATTTCGCATGTCACGAATTCTTGTTGTGAGGCATCTCGACTCTCCAAGTTGCGATCTCCGAAATGGATTTTAGTTGTTAGTGTCTTTCATAATTTCACATTTCAGCATTTTAGCATTCCTGTGGTGAAGTGTTTTGACACTCCAACTCCTAGTATCCGAAACCTACATCAAAAGGTGTTTTTCACATTTCGACATTTCAACATTCCTGTGGTGAAGTGTTTCAACACTCCAATTCCCGGTATCCGAAACTTTGAAATGGAGTCAGATCAATGGTCTGGTATTTTTTCCTTTCACATTCTGGTGTTTCGACATTTCTGTGATGAAGTGTTTCGACACTTCCAACCCGCGGTATTCAAAACCTACACCAGAAGGTGTTTTTCGCATTTCATCATTTCGACATTCCTGTGGTGAAGTGTTTCGACACTCCAACTCCCGGTATCTGAAACTCCGAAATGGAGTTAGATCAATGGTATGGTATTTTATCATTTCACATTTTGGCGTTTCGACATTTCTATGATGAATTGTTTCGACACTTCCAACTCTCGGTATCTGAAACCTTTGATTTACCGGTCTGCAAAAAATTGAAATGGAGTATTTGTTGATGTGCCTGTTTCAGGATTTTAGTGTTTCACATTTCTCAACTTTGGGAATCTTGTGATGAAGAGTCTCGACTCTTGACTCCTCCAACTCCTGGCATCTGAAACCTTTGATTTTCTGGTCTGTGAAACTTCGAAATGGAGTCTTTGTTGATGTGCATGTTTTGGGATTTTGGCGTTTCGCATTTCACAACTTCGAGACTCCTGTGATGAAGAGTCTCGACTCTTGACTCCTCCAACTCCCGGTATCCCAAACTCAGAAATGGAGTTTAGGCTTCTGATCTTTCCATGTCATCATCACTGTTGATCTTCCTTGCCTGCCTGTTTGTCATCAAATGAACAAGAACACTCTTGCACTCTGCGTGCACCTCTGCACTATCTCTTCTGGTCTTCACGATATTGCTCTGCTGCATCTTCGCAAAATAATTCCGGTGATCGCCTGACACATTATACACCTCTGCACTATCTCTTCTAGTCTTCACAAGCTTGCTCTGCTACGTCTCCCCAAAATAATTCTGGTGCCTGCCTGGCACATTATACCTGTACTCAAGCCATCATCACTGTTGTACTTTCCATCAATGACAAGCATACGCTACCTATAAAACATGCCAACAATCTCCCCCTTTGGCATTGATGGCAACAAAGGCACCCAGACTTGTTCTTTTCTCCCCCTTTGACATCACTGTCAAAGAAAACACGCTCCCCCTGAGTTGTTGCAGTATTTTTTAGAGGTATCAGATATTCAATCAATACAAACTCCCCCTAACAGGATGGTCTCTCTTAGGTGTGAGACAGGATGACACCCAGCTTCTGTCGAAGATATTCAAATGGTGTCTTGGCTAGGGGTTTAGTAAAAATGTCTGCAATTTGTTCTGTGGTTGGAATGTAATGAATGGACCTGAACAATCTGATTGGTGACCTGCTCTCTCAGAAAATGGTATTTTATTGGAATATGCTTGGTCTTGGAGTGGAATACAGGATTCTTGGACACACTGATGGCACTAGTGTTATCACAAGGAATTGGGATCGATGCAACATATTTTACCTCCAAGTCTGCAAGTGTCTGAATCATCCATAATACCTGAGTGAAACAGGTAGCAGCAGCAATGTACTTTTCCTTTGTAGTTGATAAAGAAATGGACCCTTGCTTTTTACTCAACCATGCTACTATAGAATATCCTAAGAAGAATGCACCTCCACTCATGATTTTTCTTTCATCCATACAGTTAGCCCAATAAACATCTGAGTAGAATAATAATTTAAAATTATGATTCTTAGGATACCATAGGCCATAGTTCATTGTTTCTTTCA
>JASDQU010735872.1:248435-264803 GCA_032191745.1 Picea mariana | reverse complement strand
ACATCCCTTCAGACCTCTGAGTAATTTGCAGACCAAGAAAAAATGATAGTTCACCTATCATAGACATTTGAAACTCATACTCCATGGCAGAAGCAAACCATTGTACCAATGAATCCTTATTACATCCGAAGATGATGTCATCTACATAGACCAACACGTTGAGCAAATCATTATCCTCTGTTTTGATATATAGATTGTTGTCAACTGTTCCTCTCTTGAACCCTTTGTCTTTGAGATGCATATCTAGTCTATGATACCAGACACGAGGGGCTTGTTTTAACCCATATAAAGCTTTCTTCAGCTTGCATACTAATTCAGGGTTATCAAATAGTTCGAAACCCTCTGGTTGTTCCATATAGACTTCTTCATTTAAATCTCCATTTAGAAAAGTTGACTTGACATCCATTTGATATACTTTAAACCTTTTATGACAAGCATAGGCAAGAAATATTATGATAGCTTCTAATCTTTCTACGGGTGCAAATGTTTCATCAAAATTTAGTCCTTCTATATGAGCATAGCCTTTACAGACCAATCTTGCTTTGTTCCTGACAACTTGTCCCTGCTCATTCAACTTATTATTAAAGATCCATTTGGAACCAATGATATTTTTACCTTCAGGTCTATGAACCATCTCCCACGTATTGTTTTTCTCAATCTGATCATGTTCATCATTCATTTCTTTAACCCAATGGTCATCTTTACTAGATTTATTAAAATTATTTGGTTCGAGCATGGATATGAAAGGTATATGTGATTGTTCAGTGTTTTTGATTATCTTTCTCCTGGTTTGTACACCTTTGTCTTTTTCACCAATTATCTGACTTGCAGGATGATTCTTTTGAGTGATTCTGGAGGAGGAGTTTGAATTTGTCTGCTGATTTGAGTCTGTCTGAGTATCTGTGTCTTCATCTGATTCAGAGTCTTCGTTTTCTGATTCTTGGACCTATTCATCTTCAACTTTAGTTGTGTCCTCTGTAGAAGAATCATTATTGTACACCTCTCTTGCTGGGATTCCTTCATCAACTTTTATGTCAATACAGTCAACCATTTTATGCAACCTCTTATTATAACATCTGTATCCTTTACTGTTTGTAGCATACCCTAAGAAGATACCTTCATCAGCCCTGTCACCATATTTTCCAAGGTTCTCATCATTATTCTTTATGTAACATTTACTCCCAAAGACTTTGAAGTGTTTGATTGAAGCAGGTCTCCCATACCACAGTTCATAAGGTGTCTTGTCACTTTGTGGTCTGAGGTGTGCTTTGTTAAGAACATGTATTGCTGTGTGTATTACTTCTACCCAGTAGTTTTGACCAATGTTCTTCTCATKCATCATTGACCTAGCCATTTGCTGCACTGTTCTGTTTTGCCTCTTAACTACTCCATTTTGTTGTGGAGTTCTTGGGATTGTGTATTCTCTCTTGATCCCATGCTTATCACAGAATTCCTTGAAATCACTAGACATAAATTCTCCTTCTCTGTCTAATATTACTGCCTTTAACCTATTTCTTGTTTGATTCTCAGTTAAATCCTTAAATATTTTAAACTTCTCAAATGCTTCATCTTTTTCCTTGAGAAAGGAAACCCAAGTAATTCTGGAGTAATCATCAATAATCAACATGAAGTAGTTTTCTTTCCCTGTGCTTTCCTGTCTTGATGGTCCACATAAATCCATATGAACTAGTTGGAGTCGTTTCTCTGTTGAAGTAGAGCTCTTGGACTTAAACTGTGTCCTGGTTAGCTTTCCTACTTAGAAGGGTTTACACATAGAATCTTGGGGCTTTGATATTCTCGGAAGATCTTTTACTGCCTTAAGATTTTTGAGCTTGATTAAGTGCTCAAAGTTTAGATGTCCAAGTCTCCTATGCCATAACCAGTTTTCATCATGTTTTCTTAGATGACACTCTTCTCTATCTTCTTTTAGCACATGTGCATTATTTTCTGTCCTTATGCCTTTGGCCACCACTTGTTCTGAGTTTACAGACTTTATCTTGCAGTCCTTGGACATGAACACCACTTCACATCCTCTATCACACATTTGATTTAAACTGAGCAGATTATGTTTCAGCCCATCTACAAGCAAAACATCTTGGGATTTTCCTTTTCCATTACTTAAACTCACCATCCCTTTACCCTTTATTTTACCTGGAGCATCATTTCAAAAGGTTACATTTTCTGATTTTCTTTCATTTAGAGATAGAAACTTACATTTGTCCCCCATCATATGTTTGTAGCATCCACTGTCTATATACCAAGAGTTCGTTTGTATTTGAGATGACAACACTAATCTACACTTGTCACTTTCTTTCTTCTTCCAAACCTTGACATTTTCAGCAAGGGAATTCAAATTTGGTTCATAGTTCCTTAAGTGACAGTCAATAGATTTATGTCCATAGTTATGACAGATGTAACATTCTGGTTCGTCGAATAAAGGATCATAACGATTGTTATGCTTAACCTATGTCCTTTTCCCATCCATCAAGTGATTTTCATTCTGTGGTGGTTTGTTACTTGGTTGTCTCATTCTTTTTTGTGGAAGATATCTATACCTTGAATGTCTTGATTGCTCATAATTTAATTTTAAAGAACAATTTATAGCTTTATGACCAAAGTTAGAACAAAAGAAACAATATCCACAGAAAAAATGTTGGTACCTGGAAAATGGTTGTCTTCTTTGAGAAGGTCGATTTCTTCTATGTTGATGATTTCTTTGAACATAGAGTACATTATTTCTCTGATCCATAGTTTTAGTTCTGGTACCTCTTTCATTACTCCTCCTGGGCAGATGATTATCTTCTTTTGTTTCTGCATGTTTTTTGTTGTCATATATGGTAGATTTGACAAACTTGATGGGTTCTTTGTTGCCTGGTTGATCACTACTTGATCCCTCTTCATAACCCAGACTTGTTTTCATCTTTGGGTTTCTTTGCTGATTCAAAATGGTGGTCAATTCTTCTGATGCTTTGATACTTGATAGATTATGATGATACAAGGCTTGAAACTTCTCCAACTCTTTCCTGGTTTTCACTACTTCTTTTTCCAGAGATTCACATCTTGCCTTCTTTTCTGATAAATCTTGTTTCAGAATGTCTTCGATTTTATTTGCCTCTTCTAATTCCACTTTTAGTAGGGAAAAGTCTTCATCAAGTTGTTTACTGTCTTTCTCAAACTGTATCAGCAATTGTTTTTTCTTTCTGTTCTTAATTCCGAGTCTGTCAGTTTCTTCCAAAGCACTGATTAATTCACCTTCCATAACCACCACAGATTCTTCATCATCCATTTCACCTCTTGTGTGTTCATCATCAAAATATCCCATAGCCATAAGCATTAAATCATTTATTTTATCTTCAATAGAGGAGTCATTGTCTTCATCATCTAAAGGATCATCATCATTGTTTACACAAAGACTTTTCTTCTTAAAATTATTCTCTTTAAATAAATTTCTGTGTTTGTGCTTCTCCACATCATCACATGTCTGATCCTTTCTTTTGTGAGGACATTTATTTGAAAAATGACCTATCTTACCATAGTTGAAACATTTGAAAGGAAACTTACCTTTGTATTTTCCTGATCCCTTCTTCAGTCTCTTCACAAATTTTGCTTCAATTTCATCAGGCTCAGAGTCCTCATTCTTGTCTACCTTAAATGATGCTTCTTTGGAAGTGGGTTTATCTTTAACTATTCTCATTCCATATGCAGTCAATTTTCCTAGAAGTTGATCAAACTCCAAGGTTTTTAGATCATTAAGTTCTTCTATAGCAAAGACCTTCGGGTTGAACCTATCTGGTAGAGATCTCAAAATTTTCTGAACTAAAGAAGGTTCCTCAATTTTTTCACCAAGTGCTTTCATTGCATTCACCAATTATTCAACTCTCAGAAAATATTTTCCAACATTTTCATCTTCTTTCATCTTCAGCTATTCAAACTGTACTTTGTAGGTTTGAAGCTTGGCGTCCTTTACCTTCTCATTACCTTCATAACTGCTAATGAGTTTGTCCCACATTTCTTTGGCAATTCCTAGGTGCATAACTTTTACGAATTATGCTTCTGCAAGCCCACTCAAGATAACATTCATAGCCTTAACATTGAAGCTAAATTCTAGCTTGTCATCCTTATTAGCTAGTACAACTGGCTTTACATAACTAGTATCTACCACATCCCAAACATATGCACCTAAATCCATTATGTAGGTTCTCATTCTAACTTTCCAGAAGGCAAAGTTTGTTCCATTGAACAGAGGGGCCTTATTGGTTTAATTTCCTTCATGGATTGACATGTTTAAGCTCTAGGATCTACCCTTAGATAAAAGGGGCCAGCTCTAATACCAATTGTTGGACAACTGAGAGGGGGGGTGAATCAATTGTTACTGTGCTTAAACAATTATGCTTATTTTAAACTCTTTACAAAGCACTCAAAGACAATCACAATAATGCAGGGAAGTAAGAAATAGAGCATTCAACATTATTCACACATATGAGATACATAGAAACAAATATTTCCTAAGGAAACCCATAAAGGGTAAAAACCTCTTCTTCTTGGTATGATAAGTAATCTTTACATTATGTACATTATCATACATATGAACTCCAACTCATTGTGAGGCTACAACCTCTATTTTGCAGGCTATAACTTGCTGAGAGCACCAATTCTCTGTTTTCTCTAGAACCTACTAGAAGGAAGCACCAACTCGCTGGTTTCTCTAGCACCCACTAGAAGGAAGCACCAACTCGCTGGTTTCTCTAGAACCCACTAGAAGGAAGAAACAACTCCCTATGTGTTCTAGCACTAACTTCCAGTCACTCAGGCACCAACCTGTAAAACAGAGAACAACAGTTCTCCCTTGCACCACCCTGCCACCATGGTTTCTCTGGCTACAACCAGATGGAAGCTACAACTCCCTATGTTCAAGCTCCCACTTGAACCTCTGAGGAAAACAGTCCTCCCTAGAACCTCCCTACCACCTTGAGATATTAATCTATGCTACTGAAACTTATTATAGTGATATAATGTTCATCAATGGCTTACCAATCTCATCACTATTCTGCTACCCTACCTTGCTCTATCTGCCTCACTATCTTCCTGCACACATCCTTGTGCTTTTTGTTCTTCTACCTTTTATGTTCTATGTGCCATGTCCATTCAATGCACCATTCCTCTTCTGTGTATTTCAGTTGTTGCACACTGCCTCCTTCTACATGCCTGAATCACTCTCAACAACAACAATCATCTCTTCTTTGTTCTACATTCTTATCATCTCTGTGCACCTTGTCCATCCTATATGCACAATCCTTATGCATGCTCTACACCCCGCCATTGTTTTTCACATTGGTATTTTCACTGCCACTCCACATTACCACCACTTCACTCTCTCTAGAATCAACACACTCTCTTTGTTTTGCATGTTCTCCTTGTGTCAAGTCCTCTTCCTGATCATCATGGCAATTCCTCAGCTTTTCTAGTAGTTATACCCATGTGTTCATCATCACTGGGTGTTATGTTGAGATTCCTTAGCCTCTGTGGCAGTCGAGACTCTTCATCTTCTCTATCATAGTCAAGCTCATCCTCTCTATTGCAGTTACAGGCTTCAACACTCTTCCATCTATCAATTGCCTCCATCAACAGTCTTCATTCCATTGACAGATGCCTTGAGACTCTTCATCTCCTCTGGCAATCACCTTTCACCTTTCCTTTTACATGTGGCCTCAGCCTACACCAAAAGGTGTTTTCTCATTTCTTAATTTCGGGATTTTGCATGTTGCGAATTCCTATTGCGAGGCATCTCGACTCTCCAAGTTGGGATCTCTGGAATGGAGTTTAGTTGTTAGCACATTTCACAATTTCTCATTTCGACATTTCAGCATTCCTGTGGTGAAGTGTTTCGACACTCCAACTCCCAGTATCCGAAACCTACACCAAAAGGTGTTTTTCGCATTTCGACATTTCATCATTTCAACATTCCTATGGTGAAGTGTTTCAACACTCCAACTCTCGGTATCAAGAGCTCCGAAATGGAGTCAGATCAACGGTCTGGTATTTCATCGTTTCAACATTTTTGTGATGAAGTGTTTCGACACTTCCAACTCCCGGTATCCGAAACCTACACCAAAAGGTTTTTTTCGCATTTCAGCATTTCGACATTCTTGTGGTGAAGTGTTTCGACACTCTAACTCCTGGTATCCGAAACTTTGAAATGAAGTCAAATCAGTGGTCTGGTATTTCATCATTTCGCATTTCGGCGTTTCAGAATTTTTGTGATGAAGTGTTTCGACACTTCCAACTCTTGGTATCCGAAACCTTTTATTTCCCGGTCTGCGAAACTCCGAAATGGAGTCTTTGTTGATGTGCATGTTTCGGGATTTCGACGTTTCTCATTTCGCAACTTTAGGATCCCTGTGATGAAGAGTCTTGACTCTTGACTCCTCCAACTCCCGGTATCCGAAACCTTTGATTTCCCGATTTACGAAACTCCAAAATGGAGTCTTTGTTGATGTGCCTGTTTCGGGATTTCGACGTTTCGCATTTCACAACTTTGGGACTCCTATGATGACGAGTCTCAACTCTTGACTCCTCCAACTCCTGGTATCCAAAACTCTGAAATGGAGTTTACACTTTTGATCTTTCCATGCCATCATCACTGTTGATCTTCCTTGCCTACCTGTTTGCCATCAAATGAACAAGCACACTCTTGCACTCTGCATGCACCTCTACACTATCTCTTTCGGTCTTCATGAGCTTTCTCTGCTACGTCTCCCCAAAATACTTCTGGTGACCGCCTGACACATTATACACCTCTGCACTATCTCTTCTGGTCTTCACGAGCTTGCTCTGCTGCATCTCCCCAAAATACTTCTGGTTCCCACCTGGCACATTATACATGTACTCAATCCATCATCACTATTGTACTTGCCATCAATGAAAAGCATACACTGCCTGTAAAACATGCCAACACTACTTTCATCATTGGTAGGTAACCTTGAACCCAACATTCGAAATTTCATCATTGGTCGTTGACTAGGTAGTTTTCCTTGTGTTCGACAACATGAAATCTATTCACACATTGGTATTCATGCAATGTCTTGGATTCTATTAGCCTTATTGGTGGTTTCCTCACCTTTTTCAACAATTTTTCTCATTGGCTACTATTCAGAGGGTATTTTTCATGTACTTCTTGCACTTGGCACACACGAAATATGCATAGGGTCATTGGTTTGTGAATACATTCTTCGTCCAATTTCCTCCAAATCATGAATATCCTTCTTTGTACCTCATGATGAATGATGGGAGATGCCTTAATTCTCTCCTTTCAATGGTTCTCCTTCCATCGACTTCAACCCATATATTCTAGAAACGATACCTAGAGTCCTATGAGTACCTAGAGTCTTGCAGTCATTAGTGGCAAGTTCTCTCGCCATCAATAGTTGGGAATACATCAATGTCTCTTGATCGATGGATTCTTCAAGTGTTCGACCCCGACTCCTTTATTCATGCTTGTAATAATGTACTCAGTTCCTTGATACCTACTTTCATCATTGGTAGGATTTCTCGCATTTGTTAACAATATACTTCAATGAACGATAATCAAATGATGTCTCATTGTGTTCAACCTCAACTCCTTTATTCACATGATGTATACTTTCACTTTTGGTGGATTGTGTAGATGACTTGAAGACATCATTATGTGGCTGCAACTTTCTTGAGATGTTGCTTCCTTTTCATTGGACCAGTACCTATATGACTTCAGTGATCATGGGAGATCAAATTGTACTCCATTGTATACAAATATCTTCGGATTGATTTTGAGACTGGTTCTACTAGGCCTTGTTCATGACTATGACAACCTTTGGCATGTAACCGCACTTGTATTTTCCTATTCATGGCCATGGAAAATTGTTTGGTATATTTTCACATGGATCTGCAGTGTAATTCAAATTGGCAATATGTATGCAAAGTCAGTACAAAATGTAATGAGCAACTAGTTCTTCCAGTTGGTTCCCCATCACTCCACTTCTATCTTTTTATAATGTATTTTGGCCATCACAGATACTCCTCTGACCTCACACATTAGGGGGGCTATGTTATATCAATATTTGCCTCACACTATGTAATCTTACACAAAATCCCTTTTTCTATTTCCTTGTGCAAACTTTTCATCCCTTTTTGCAAATCCCAAAGATAAATATACATTTTTTTCACATGTACGCACCTTGCCTACTATACAACATGCGTATATGTAGGTTGCACCACTATAGCATGTGTACATCGAGATTTGTGCCCAAAAATGAAAACTGGTGTCGAGTTTCCATGTCAGGACAAGAGATCTATGATCCTTGTCCTTCCATATAATGGAAACATTACGACTCGGCCCTTCAGTTCCATTTGAAGGCTATAAATGGGTCAATTCTGATCTATGATCCATGTGAGAGGTACCCTTAGCATATGAACCATGTGAGAGGATCTGGTTGAGTATCGGTGACAGTGGTAGGTTGGAAACGTTTATCAATGTTAGGTTGATGTGACAGGTTGATAGCAATAGGTTGATAGTGACAGGTTGATGTGACAGGTTGGATATAATGACAGGTTGAAAATGACATTTGGATATAGTGACAGGTTGGTGATAGTGACAGGTTGGATATAGTAACATGTTGATAGGTAACATGTTGATGTGACAGTGACAATGATAGTGGCAGTGACATTAGAAATGATTGTGGTAGTGACATTTGGTCTACGTTTATATTTCAGGGAAACATGACAAGGTAAGGAAAGTGGGTTGTAGCCTCCTTTTGATTGGGGCCAAGGAACACGAGGATTTGGAGCTTCCTTCAGGGAGGAGCTTGAGAATTAGGGGGTTTTATCCTCCTTCTGGTTGGATCCATAGAATTCAGAGATTTGTAGCTTCGTTCAGATTAGATCCTGTAAATAGGGGGTCTTAGCCTCCTTTTAGTTGCAACTGAATAATTGGGAATTTGGTGCTTCCAATGAATGTATTTTTTGATATATATATATATATAAGATTTTTTTTATGGTTTTCTCCTATTTTGATTTGCACATAAACTTTAGAGTATTGTGTATTTGATGTGATGTTGTTAATACGATGTTTCTTATGTTTATATGATCATGATATATTGAATGCAGTCATAAATGATACATTGTTGATATACTGCTGATAAGATTGAAGTTTATATATTGTGGTCAAAAGTGGTAAAAGTGCTCATACTGATTCACCCCCCCTCTTAGTATTCCAACAACTTGAATTTATTATTTATTTATAATTAATTCATAGATAATGTAAATTATATTATTTTGTATATATTTTATAATATATAGATCATAATAATTATGTTATACTAGTATAATAATATGAACATCAATACTATTTCTTATATATGATATAATTAACTATATCATATAATTATAATTATATTGTGTTATATTATTTTGTATTATACAATTGATACTTTTTGTTTAATAAATAGTTGAAAATTACGAGTATAATATATTTTAAATGTATTGATAAAATGATATATTATTGTATAAAATTGTCATAGTATTTTTGTTGTATATATATTTATAAACGATATATATTAATGTAATTTACTACTCATATACAATATTACAATACATGATGATGATGATGTTGTCATCCATTTAGACAAACATTGGTCTATTGGACCATAAGAAAGGTAAGTGATTACTTAGATTTCTTTATAATGTTATTTCTATGCTCAAAAGGCATTAGGAGAAGCATTCCAAGATAACTATAGTTTTGATGACTTGAAGGTTAGGAAGGTCTAAATTATGAAAGATATTTTGAAATTGAGATCTAATTTGGGTATCCGTAGGGCACTCGAGGATAAATTTATTTTCATATTCAACCCTTTGGGTGTCACAAAAGTGACATATTATTTCATGCCATGGTGTTTTGGGGATTTTCCAACGCCAAGTCTCACTATGTAGCTCATGAGAATTACTTATAATTTTAGAAATATTGATTCACTTTTTAATGCTATTCAAAACAAAGAGGCACATTTGATCTTCAGGATTATGTTTAACCACCGCCTTATAATACATTAATTTCTTTTATCCTATAATTCTCTATCATACCATATATTCTCCTTAAATTTAGCTTGAACAATATTTTTAATATCATCAATATTCTATAGAATAACTTCTTCTTTTATTCCCCAATGATTTAGCCAAGACTTGACATCATTATGCCATCCTTGCTTGAGTCGTTGGTGATTTTTGCTAGAGTCTAAATCAATCTTGGGGATCCTATTGTCACCCATGTTGTTTATATTTTTCTTTTAAATTAAGTACCTAACCATATCTATGCTCTCAATGGGGAAAATGATCACTAATATGAGGAGGATAGGATAGGGTGTGTTGCATTTAATTTTGAGATTATAAGTTATAAAATTATTTTGGATCTGTTCTATGTTTCTCTGGGATTTTTGAGAGATACTACATCCCCAAACTTCACATACATACAAGATAACATGAGTGACAAGAGTCTCAAACAAGATATTCTTCTTATCGCATAGCCAAAGGTCTGCTAATTTACAATTATTTTCAAGCCCATAATAATATTTCCACCCTCTGTCTAACCTTTTTTCAATGCAATAGTTCCAATTGAGCTTGTGATGAATATCAATTCCAATATGCTTGTACAAGTGAACTTCCTCCAAGGTATTATTTTCATATACAAAAGTATCATAGATGATCTTGTTGGATTTAAGTATCATAAACTTCGTTTTGTCAGTGTTCACAGTAATTCCTGTACTAGAGAATAAGTCCTTTAGGATTCTTAGTTGCTTACTAAGGTCATAAGGATTCCTTACCACAAGAAAATTATCATTGTAATATAGAAGAAGAATTATGACTATACTAGCAAGTTGGTCCAACACAACCTACAACTTCTAGATAAACTTCCAACTTATTAATGTAAATTACAAAAAGGGTAGGGGATAGGGGACAACCTTGATTGACTCCCATATTGCAATTAATTTCTTTTGAACAACCCTCAGTGCTCCTAAAATTGGAAATAACATTTTCATACAACCTTACTATAACAGTTCTCATCCTGGAGCAAAAGTTTAGGTCTTATAACCTATTCTAATGGTTGGTATTAGGAACAATTTAAAAATATTTCCTAAAGTCAATGAAATAACAAAGGATATTGGTTTACTATTGTGACACTCCTCTGAAATGACCCTAAGTATGAAAAGGTGGTCCACAGTTGAATGTTGACCTCTAAAACTGGCCTGGCCTTTAGCTCTTTTTCTGTGTCTTTCTATCCATATGCTTATCTTGTTTTCTAACATAATTCCATATAGATTGGATAAAATAGGGATAATCATAATGGTACTATAATTAGAGGGATTGCTTTGTACCCACTTTTAAAAATAGGTACAATGAGACTGAGTCTAGGATCTAGGGAATCCTTGCTTGACTACTAAATTGAACAACTTGTGTATGTGAGGGATCAAAATAGGCCCTTCAATTTTTAATATTTCATCTTGGTAGACTTGGATGTCATTATATTTCCCATTTGCAAGTCAATTAACCCAAAAATTTATGCTTTCTATAGAAGAAACTTCATCTATTGTATAAAATTTTGGAATGTTGTTTGGGACATTACGAGTTTCGTAAAGATTTTTAAGGTAGGAATTATATTCTACCAGGGGAATCATATCATTTTTTTTATTTGTACGAGTTAAATTTTTCCTCCAAAATTTCTTTGGATCTAGCATAGATAGGTGCAATTTTTTTTATTTTTATTTTTTTTTTTTTTATGTAGTGCCTTTCTTTCTTTTTAATTAGGGATTTGTATCTATTAATCTTATCATATTTCAAGGACTCTTTAGACACATCCCTGACGACGTTTCTAGAAATCTTACAATCGTTATCATACCAAGGGTTGAAAATTCTATTCTTCTTCTTACACAACGCTTCGATAGAGAATTGTTTTATGGAGGTAGATAGGTTTGTTGTAAAATTATAATAGATGTATTCAATATTGTTCTTATATGATAAAAGATTTAATTTATTTTTTAAGTCATTTAAGAAGAGATCAACTTCAATTTTGTAAAAAAGAAAGTGTCTTTGGTTATCAGAGTTATCTTCAAGGGGGTTTTGTGCAAGATAAAGTTTAGAGTTATGGTTAAAGGTCTTTGGTTAGAGTTAGGCTCATGGTCATTTAAAATGTAGAAATTTACTATTTGGTTGTAAACATGGATATTTGAAATCACATAATCCAAAAAATTACCACCAAACCCATGGATACAAGTCATTTGGTTAGATTTTTTCCACTTCATTAGAACATAGCAAATGATTAGCTTGGTACCATACAAATTCTTAGTCAAGTCTTCCAAATTTCTCTAGTATCTATTAAATAAAACAAGGACACCATCTATCCATAGAGGATTAGGGTTGGAATAGTTTCTCAAGATAATAGATTGATTATTTACAGTTGTAGCATCGAATTATCTTAGCATGATGATACTACATTAATTTCGCAGATTGTAAATATATTTTTATAAGATTTTGTTATCTAGACTATTTTTTTTATAAAAGGTAGAATTAATTGGTGCGAAATAACAAATTTTTATATACACATTATTAGCATTAATATTTGAAATATCCACCCAAATTAAATGATCGAGAGGGTCTTTTTTATGAATATGAATGTGATGAGAGATGCTTATTCTTACGTAACAAGCTATGCCTCCAACCCCTCTATGGGAGGATTTATTTTTCCATGTTGACCACAATATGAATCCTTCTATGTTCGGTGTAACGTTCCCAATATAATCCCCATTTTAATTAATGCATAATGTAGATATGAACATGCCTATGGCCAAGCGATGTAATATGTAAATGCATTTTCTATTTTTAAATAAATAAAATGTGAATACCAGCTGTTGGGGGGTATGGATAGAGATGGGTGATGAGTTTTCCACAAGAGAAGAGAGTGTTTAAGAGGGGTCTAAGGGGGAATTACCCATGTCTATAAATTCTACTCACATTCATGAATTTTATTATCATTATGTATTCAACTCTATTTTTTGATTGAGTCTCCCCAAATCCAATCATTGAATGCATGTGAGAGGACTATGGGTTGTGGGATATTGAGTTGTGAGAGGAATATGAGAGGCACCTTATTCTTGTGGATTCCTAGCCTCGGCTCGGGGTTGAATTGCGGTTGAGATTTGGAACAAAAATTAAATGGTTGGGTGGAACGTCCTTCCCAAGTAGATGGTTGCACAACTATTTTAAAAATATAAGTGTTATTTGTTTTCCTATGTTAATTTATGAGTTTAACTATTGCGCATTTTATTTGTGCATGATAATGAATTATATGCTATTGTGGTGAAATTGTTAGTTGTAATTACATTTTTAACTAGTATGGAAATTTTCATGAACTTGACTGTTATGTTGTTCGTAAATCGATGTTTAAATGTATTTGGTAATAAATTTTTAGTAGTAATGGTAACAGATTCTGGCATGGTGCTTAAATCATCGCACACGCTAGGAATAATTGCCATGTGCGAAGAATAAATCCTATTGCATGCGTGTTGTGAATAGTGATCACACATAGTACAAGGGATGTTGTGCACATGGTTTGTATCAGTGATGAGGCGACAACCATGTTAGATAGAATGATGTAGATTCATTTGAATAATTGTTATCTACAATAGTTAAATTTGTGTATAATTCATAGCTGATAAGCTATATAAAGTTAATTAGTAGAAAATATTTGAATTTATGTGTGTTTTCTGCAAGTAATGTTCCTCGGTTAAGCTAGGGGACGTTACATTAGGGACCGTAGATTCCTCATGCTCCCAAGTTTCAACCAGAAATATAATATCAATTTCACTTGGGATCCAACTTAATATAGGTTGTTTATTCCAAGGAAATCCTTGAAAGTTCCAAGAGAATCTGAAGTGTCTCAAATTTCTATTTATATTATCCTTTTGGTATCTATCCCTAATAATAACTTTTTCATTCTTAATTATTTCCTATTTTCCTTCTTTTCTTTCTTTCTTTACCTTTGAAACCTCTTTCCTTGATTTAGCTTTATATTTTGGAATGAGGTATTCATTTATAAATATTCCATAACCTTTTGAGCTTAGAGTTTTACTGAGTATGTCATATTTATGGGAATTAGGCTTACCATAATCTGAATCAACCAATATTTATGTTCAATTATTTATCCCAACCTTTTTTCTTCTATAAGGATAGTTGTTTCAATTTGCGATTTTTTTTTATTTCCTCCTTCACTATTGCTAATGTGTCCTCATCTTTCTGTTATTTTATACCAAAATTTCTGAGTTTCAAGGATCTTTTGTTATTCTCATGGATTATATATATGAACTTATTCATTTTCTCTTTGATAGTTTGATATCCAATTCACATTTTGTTGTGGCGACAACCGCTCGCCTTTAATTTTTATTTTTACAAGAAAAAGGAAAGCACCCCCCAACTAAACTTTGAGCTCTAATGCCTAAACCACTACTTCTACTAGCCATTTGATGATTCTTTACCTACATTAAGGGAGTTCAGGGTTTAAGATATTTATTGATGATTTGTCCTTGGGGATGTTTGTCACAATTGATAATCTCATTGATTTTGTATTTACAAATGTTATTTGTTTTACTTTTTTTATTTGATACTTCTTTGAAATTTTTGTGGTGAGATTGACAAGTTGTATTTTAAGTCTTTACACTAATTGATTTTAATAGATTTTAATACATTATTAATCTTATTTGAATGCAAGTCTTGATGGTCCATATTATTCCTTGAATGATTTTTATTTTAAGGAAATCCTGAATTCTTATGTTTCGGTCTGAAATGCCATCCCATGGAATCATTGAGAAATACATGGTTGGCTTTAATGAAGAACAGATTGAAAAAATTTCATTCTTGTGCATTGTACCTAAGGAATTCATTCTTTTAATTTCCTCCTTGTTTGAATAAGTGTTTCTTTTCATCTTTGTTTCATTTCATGAGTAAAATAATGATGAAAAGGAATCTAAATTTTATAATGTATTGGCAAGTATATCCTTCCTTGTGTAACAAAGTTTATTCTTGTTGTGGTTGCAGGAACATGGTTTCCAAGTCATTTTCGTACTAGATTGTCATGTTGTTTGAAGTCCTCAAGAATATCATTCCTAAGAATAATATAATGTTCATTTGGTCACAAAATGCTAGACACTCAAGAGAAGAGCCTCCAATTGATAAAGACAGGTGGAAACCTCAACTGCGCCTTGGGAAACCCCATATTTCTCTACATGGTTGCTTCATTCTTGTAATGCCTATGGAAATCCCTTGATCTTGTTCTTATTGGCCATTATTCTCTCTAATTATACCTTGATCCTTATGGAATCCAACATTTATAATTAATTCTAATTTGTAACTAGCCCTAGATGGATTTTCTTTTATCACCATGCATTATTCAAGGCCTCAATTTTATTGTATATTATTATTTTGCTGAAAACCTGATCCATGGTTGGAACTTTGGCCCTCATCTGAAACCTTTATCCTTATCGAGAACCTTGACCATTAGACTTACCTTATCAAGTTCTTCCCCATCGGGAGATGTTTTACCATTTTCTCACGGTTTCCCCCGAGATCTGAATCCCGCAAGGATATTGAATCCACCTGTTCAAACTCTCCTCATTGGGAAGTTAGAATAATTTTCTCATCCTAGCTCCCAAAACTTGAAATCTGACGAGTCAATCATATTTATATTAGCATGAGAGTTCCTTCGAAGTTTTCATTCCAGAGTATAATTTCCGCAAAGATTATTGGAGTACCTTTCTCGTAGACCTATCCCGCGAGCCAATCAGATGATATATGTTGGGTCTTTGGGTTGTCATATTACTTCACTTGCATGGTTTCTTATTCTTCCCAACCATTGAATTCTGAAGCTAATCAAACTTCATCCATAGGGTTTTCCATTTGTGATTTTTCCTTGATCAAATTGACATATCCCATGTTCCAGGCTAGCTTCAAATTCTCTTTCATCCTATGGGTCACCCTTCGTGGAACTAACATGGAATTAACGTGTCATACAACGTGCCATCCATTTTATCACTAACTTCTCTCCATTTGTCTTATCCAGATTCACGTGATCTCAATATTGGTATGACATGTCTACCTGACTCAACATCCATGTATTTGAAGTTTAAATGATATGATCTATCTCAACTTTCTATCTCTAGGTGTGGAACCCTGACTTAGGTGTTGAAACTTGACTGGTGATGGAACCTTGACCTGTGCAGAACCAAGCCTAATTTTTCCTAACCTTATCTAAAATTTATTTTGTATGTATGAATTGTATAGTTTTATTTATTTTATTTT
>JASDQU010735872.1:226356-243440 GCA_032191745.1 Picea mariana | reverse complement strand
ACTTTCCTTCATCTCATTATTTCACAATTAAGCATGGGTTCTCTTACTCCACAAAGTGTCTTCCCACGTGGGATTTCACCATAAGGGGACCTCTTTGGAGTTCATCCATATTTACTTCTTATCAACCATGAAAAAACAATAATGAGTCATATTTACATCAAACACTATTGGTTCCATTACCAAAACCTTTGTGCTATGGGTCTTTCTTCAAGGGTTGACATCAATGACAACCAACCTTAATCAACAAAAACCTCTCATAGAAGTTAAGTCCCAGAAGAAGAACTTTGGTTCATTTTATAGAAACTGCCAAGGAGGAATGAACGGTCGAAATTCTCCTAGGAGAACTTGTGAAGTTGCGACAACCGTAGGATCTAGAGGAGTTGCAAGGCGGATAAGGTTTTGGACGAATCCATTCCCTTGGTGTCAAGATTCAATGTCGACTGTTGATTGTGATCTGTCTGAGCCGCCAGATCATTTCGGCATTTTGGGGATCCTGACAACAAGGAGTTGAGCACAGTGGAATGAAAGTCCCGAAGTCATGAGTTGTGATAGGAATTGGCATGGAGGTTTGGGATTTTGAGTGTTAGGATGATGGTAATAAGAGGCTTGTTCAAGTCCCAAAAGACAGGAAGAGGGGCAGGTGGCGAGAGTCCACGTCAAAGATAGAAAGCATTTGACTAGACAGGTGGCGTTTCTTCATCAATTAGGCAAAGTCAACCCTTGTTTACTGTTTTGAGGTTTGGAGGTCGAAGAGCTGGGAGCATTGCATCCAGATTTGTGAAGTTCGAAACTCTGAATCGATGAAAAGTTCATTGGGGATCCAGCCTTTACTGAACGCATCGGGGTTCGACATTTTGGAAGTTGCGAAGACAAGAGGTTGGGGTTCTTTGTATTGGAACTCGTGAAGTCGTGAAATGTGATACGAATGTGGAGGACACGGTAGAAAATTTTAGCAATTCGACATTTCGGGTTTCGGAGGGTTGAAGAGTCAAAAACTTGACAACGGGATTCGCGAAGTCATGAAATTCGAAAATCCCAAAAAGAAACGAGAAGTCCCGATTTGGAAAAGGGCGCGACCATATTATTAAGGTCAGGAGATTTCCTAGTAGTATCACTCCATCTTCATATGGTTGACCGGCTAGCACTATTGAATCCATAACAACGTCCTCTGATAGTAGTGCCAACCCCTCTCGGTAGTGAAACCTCATGGTGCCATGGTTATGGAACCTCAGCAAGAGCAAGCTATATTGGTGGCATCTGTTCTCGGCCAGTGGGATCTAACACACAAAGTCTGGTAGTGATGCTTTGTGTTTTGGTCACACGGGCATACTCATAAGGACCAGTGGATACACTGTTGTTGTGTGTGTGGGATTCCCTGCGGAGGAACCAAAGAGTCAATCAAACTCAAAGGGTAGATTTAGAATGATCCTGAGCAGACCTCGACCTGAGGGTTCGGGGGTCTACGACAATTGTGGTATTAGAGCTGTATAACAAGTCGTCGCTTTCTGTAGCAGAGAAAGGAAAACCATTTTCAGCCATGCCGTCGAAAAGAAGAGATATACCAATGCCTGATCCAGTAGTGGAGAGGGAAATGCGTGAACTACGTGCCAAGCTTGATGCCATGGAAATAGCACAAAGGCACACAGTTGACGCTAGGGACATCAATGAGGTTGACAAAGAAAATGAAGATGGAAATGAATAATAAGAAGTCGCAGTTGAGGATGCTGCAGACGAACGCCTATTCAGGGTTGTTGCAAGGATAGGTGCTAGAGAAAAAATGGACATTCCAGTGTATGAGGGAAACCTGTATGTTGAAGAGATTCTAGACTATATTAGATCTCTGGATAAATACTTTGGCTATGAGGATGTCGAGGAAGACAAGAAATTCAAACATGCTATCACTAGACTTAAAGGGCATGCAACACTATGGTGGGATGAACTGCAGGATGACAGACGTTGCAAAGGAAAGCAGAAAATCAAAAGTTGGGATAGAATGGTTGCGAAGATGAAAGCCAAATTCATACCCAAGGATTATCAAATCACTCTGTTTCGGAAGATGAAAAATTTGAGATAGAAGCTGATTTCAGTGAAGGAATACATTGAAGAGTTCTACAAGATAAACATCAGGACAGGTCATCAGGAAAGTGATGATTAAAAGGTTGCCAGGTACATGAATGGTATGCGATATGACATTCAATATGAGATGAGCATGATGATCATTTGAAATGTAGAAGATGCTTATCAGATAGCTCTAAAAGCTGAGGAGAAGCTGAGCCGAAAGCAAGGTCAAAGAGGCCAAGGTAGAAGTCAAGCTAGAGGCAAAACAATTTCCCAAGATAGAACTCTGAAATCTAAAGAAGAAGGGAAGAAACCTCAAACTCAAACTGAGAGAGGAGGAAGCTCATAGAGAGGGCAATATGCTGATACAAATACTTTTTCTAGAGCTATAGGAAGAGGAAGAGGCAGAGGAGGTGAAGTGAAATGTTTTGTCTTTGGGAAAAATGGACATAAATCTTATGAGTGTCCAGACAAAAAGCAATATGGTGGTGAAACTCACATTGCCGAAGCTCAAGGATGGAATGTTGAGGCAAAAGATGTTGAGGGCAGAAGATCCTTGATGATGAGGAAAGTTCTCTTAACGCCAGAGAAGGAGGCAGAGAACCCATCCCAAAGGAACAGTCTGTTTCTAACTGCTTGCAAAACAAAAGATAGAGTATGCAAAGTCATCGTGGATAACGGTAGCACAGACAATCTCGTTTCTACAGAGATGGTAGAAAAGCTGGAGTTGGAGACTATTGTACATCCAATCCCATACAGAGTTTCGTGGCTACAAAAAGGACATCAGGTAAATGTCACTAAACAGTGTTTAGTTGAATTTAAAATAGGGGGATATAAGGATGAAATATTATGTGATGTCATTCCCATGGATGTTTGTCATCTATTGTTGGGTAAACCATGGCAATATGACAAGAATGTGATTCATGATGGGAGAAATAACACATACACCTTGGAGAAAAATGGGAGAATGCACATGTTGTTTTCGATTAAGGACAAAGAAGTGAAACCAGAGGTGAGAAACACTGTACTTCTCATGAGTGGGAAGGAACTTCTTAATGAGGTTAAGAAGAAGGAAGACACACAATTTATTGTGGTCAGGAAGCCTAGAATTGTTTTAACCAGTACAAGAGTGGATGATTTACCAGAGGAAATCCAGGAGTTGCTGGAAGAGTTCGCTGATATAGTAGTGGATGAACTACCTCGTTCGTTGCCACTGATCAGGAGTATAAGGCATCACATAGATATTATACTTGGAGCCAGTTTACCAAACAAAGTTGTGTATAGATTGATGCCGTAGGAGAATGAAGAAGTTAAGAGACAAGTCTAGGATTTAATGGACAAAGGATTGATTAGAGAAAGCTTGAGTCCATGCGTTGTTCCAACAATGCTCAGCTTGAAGAAAGATGGAGGCTGGAGGATGTGTACTGACTCAAGGGAAATCAATAATATTACCATCAAATATAGATTTCCATTGCCAAGGATGGATGACTTGATGGATTTCTTGAGTGGAGCAAGATTTTTTTCAAAAATTGATTTGAAAAGAGGATATCATCAGATTCGCATGAGAGAAGGTGATGAATGGAAGACAACCTTCAAGATGAATGAGGGGTTGTATGAATGGCTTGTCATGCCATTTGGTTTAACAAATGTACCCAATACTTTCATGGGGTTGATGAATGAAGTCCTGAAGGATTTCATAGGGAAATTTGTCATTGTATACCTTAACGGTATATTAATTTTCAGCAAGACTGAAGCAGAGCACTTAAAACATTTAGCTGCAGTGATGAAGAGATTATAGCAAGAGAAATTGTTGATTAATATGAAGAAGTCATGATTTATGAGGACATAACTCATTTATTTGGGTTTTGTTATCTCTGCGAATGAGTTGAAGATGGACCCGAAAAAGGTGAATGCAATTAAGAATTGGCCATCACCGAAAATTGTGTTTGAAGTTCGAAGCTTCCATGGTTTAGCTAGTTTCTATAGAAAATTCATCCAAAATTTTAGTGGGATTAGTGCACCAATGATGGATACGGTGAAAAAAAGACATAAATCTTTTCACTGGACAGAAGAAGCAGAAAAGAGTTTCAACTTGCTGAAGAAGAAGATCACTGAGCAACCAATTTTGGTTTTGTCGGATTTCAACAAGACATTCCAGGTCAAATGTGACACAAGTTGATTTGCAGTAGGAGTGGTCTTGAGCCAAGATGACAGGCCAATCGCATACTTCAGTGAAAAACTGAATGAAGTGAAGGTTAAGTATTCCACATATGACAAGGAATTTTATGTGGTCATACAAGCGCTGAAGAAATGGAGGCACTATTTGGTTCCCAAAGAGTTTGTTTTGTATAGTGATAATCATGCTTTACAATTCGTGACTCAACAGGAGAAGTTGAACCAAAAACATGTTAAATGGGTTGAATACATACCGAATTTTACTTTTGTAATCAATCATATTTCTGGCACTGCTAACAAATTTGTTGATGCTTTGAGTAGGAAATGTTTTCTTATGCAGAAATTCAAAGTCAAAACTTTGGGTTTTGATAACCTCAAAGAAATGTATAGGGATGACCCATATTTTAAGGAAGTGTATGAAGCATCTGAGAATCCAGTTCTCAGGGACAGAAGCCAATGGACCGAATATATGATCTAGGATGGATTATTGTTCAGGGGCAATCAGTTATGTATTCCAAAATGCTCCATGAGGGAGAATCTGCTGAAAGAGAAACACAGTGGACGATTGGCTGAACAGATTGGTCATGATAAAACATTCTGAAAATTGAATGGCTCATATTTTTGGCCAGGGATGTGGACAGATGTCAAGAGATTTTTGGACAGATGCATAATTTGTTAGCACACAAAAGGGAAAGGCAGAACATAGGGTTATACTGGTCGTTACCCATACCTGCAAGATCGTGGGATACAATGAGCATGGATTTCATATTGGGACTGCCAAGGACACAAAGAGGATTGATTCAATCTTTGTGGTAGTCAACAAATTTTCCAATATGGCACATTCATACCATGCCAGAAAACCAGCGATGCTACTCATATTGCGAATCTATTTTTCAAGGAAGTTGTTAGACTTCAGGGGTTACCAAGGAGTATAGTTTCTGATCAAGATACCAAGTTCGTGGGACATTTCTGGAGGACTTTATGGAAGAAGATGGGGACAAGTTGGTCATTTAGATCAACGTATCATCCTCATATGGATGGACAGACAAAAGTCATGAATAGGAGCTTGGGGGATTTGTTGAGGAGCTTAGTGACTGAACACCACAGTCAGTGGGATCATATTTTTCCATAGGCAGAATTTTCTTACAATGATTCAATCAACAGAAGCACAGGGAAAAGTCCATTCTAGATTGTATATAGAATGCAGCCAAGGGGAGTTTCTGAATTGAAGGATTCAGAACAAAGTGAATTCAGGAGTGCTAGTGCAGAGAATTTTGCAGAAGCAATGAAGGAGATTCACAACTGAGTCAAGGAACAATTGCAAAATTCAAATCAAGAATACAAGTGCAGAGCAGATCAACATAGACGAGAACTTCAATTTGAATTTGGTGATCTAATTCTTGCACATCTAAGGAAGAAGAGGTTCCCAAGGGGAGCATATAACAAATTGAAGATAGAAAATATTGGACCATGCAAGGTCATAAATAAATTTGGGGAAAACGCATATGATATTGAATTACCCGATGGGATCGGAATTTCACCGATATTCAATGTTGCGGATTTGTACCCTTACAGAGAAGCAGGAGCAGATGATGAACAGACATAGGTTCAATGGACTAAACAAATGCCTGTAGCTGAAAAGCCACAGATGGAAAGTATAATTGAAAAGAGAGTCAACAAAAAGATGAGGAGGAAGGAGTATTTTGAATACTTGATCAAATGGAAGGGACATCCAGTTGAAGATGCCAACTGGGAAGATGAAGCAGAAATTCATAAGCATGGACAGAACGTGTAAGAGCTCATGAATAGGAGTTCATGAAAATTTTCAAGAGAGGGAGTATGATGCAAGAGCATCGTGCAAAGCCAATGCACATGACCAAGCCCAAGAAATAGTTGGACGCGTAGAAGAAGAAAAGGAGCACATTTTCATAAGAACCATTTTGAATTTTGAAACTTAAAAGGCATTAATGTAATAGTTAGGAAGATGGCATACTTTGTATTTATATCTTGGAGGATGTAAACAGATCATGAGTGATTTTCTCTCATCTGTCGATGTAAGAGGCATTTAATCCCAGTTAATGAAAGTGGGTAATTTAAATTATAGATTAGATAGTTTTAGAGCATATGAGGGAAAACACATATAGACACCCTCACCATTGTATCATTGTTGCTGTATCGTTAGCATAGAATATAAGAGAAGAGAGCTGTGGAGAAGAACCCATGTACATAAGCAATCTGAGTTAATATATGAAGTTCTGAATCAGATTTCATGGTGTTATGATGTTTTCTGTTTACACATGGTGAATGGTATGCACATGGTTGTTTATTCTCTCTGTTATGCATTTGTTTTAATACTATGTGTATGTAGGATTTCATGTTGAATGTTTTAAGTTTGAGAGAGAGAGAGAATGAGGTTCAATTGTTTCTCTTCCTGAGTGAGAGAAGTTCCTTCAAGGAGTGCAGTGAAACGTCTGCAAGGTGTGCATTGACAAGGGCTTTGAGTTTTATCTCACAAAAGCTCAGGAGGGATACCATTGTTCTCATTCCAGCAGAAGTGGAGGAGAAGCACCGAGGCTGTGCAAGGAGTGTGCAGGCTATTGGAAGTCTTAGGAATTATCAATTAAAGGAAGGATTGAAGGACTACTGTTGCCGAAAAAGCACAGAGTCAGAGAGATCAAATACCTAGAAGTATTTGATAGATTGCTGCAAGGAGTACGTGCAAGAGTTCTTTTAAGGATTGAAGTTGCTAGATAAAGATCAGGAGGGTCAACACCTTTGAAATCACTGAAAGGGAGACAGAGGTTGAAAATGTCTCACAGAAATTAAGTCCCAGAAGAAGAACTTTGGTTCATTTTACAGAAACTGCCAAGCAGGAACGAACGGTCGAAATTCTCCGAGGATAACTTGTGAAGTTCCCAGGACTATAGGATCCAGAGGAATTGCATGGCAGATAAGGTTTTGGACAAATCCATTCCATTGGTGTAAATATTCAACGTAGACCATTGATCGTGATCTATTTTTTTGCCGTTAGATCATTTTGGCATTTTGGGGATCCTGACGACAAGAAGTTGAGCATAGTAGAACGAAGGTCCTGAAGTCACGAGTTACAACATGAATTGGCGTGGAGGTTTGGTATTTTGAGTGTTAGGAGGAAAATAATTGAAGGCTTGTTCAAGTCTCAAAATCCGGGAAGAGGGCAGGTGGCGAGAGTCTACGTCAGAGATAGAAAGCATTTGAGTGGACAGGTGTCGTGTCTTCGTCAATTAGGCAGATTCAACCCTTGTTGACTATTTTGGGGTTTGTAGGTCGAAGAACTGGGAGCATTGCATCTAGATTCGTGAAGTGATGAATTTTAAAACTCTGAATGAACAAAAAGTTCATTGGGGAGCCTGACTTTGTTGAATGCATCGGGGTTCGACATTTTGAAAGTTGTGAAGACAAGAGGTTGGGGATCTTTGTACTGGAACTCACGAAGTCATAAAATGTGATACGACTATGGAGGAGGACGTGGTTGAATATTTCGACAATTCGGCATTTCAGGTTTTGGATGGTTGAAGAGTCAGAAACTCGACAACAGGATTCACAAAGTCGTGAAATCCAAAAATTATGAAAAGAAAAGAAAAGTCCCTATTTGGAAAAGGGCGTGACCATATTATTAAGGTCAGGAGATTTGAGTGATTCTTTGTGTTTTGGTCACATGGGCATACTCATAAGGACCTGTGGATACACTATTGTTGTGTGTGTGGGATTCTCTGCAGAGGAACCGAAGAGTCAATAAGACTCAAAGGGTAGATTTAGAATGATCTTGAGTGGACCTCGACCTAAGGGTTCGGTGGTCTGCGACACTCTTGCTTTGGCCCATATAGTCAGGTATTCTATCGCAGTGATAATATACCTTTCTCTTGTGCACTTTCCTGGTGGGTTTATAGGTCCCATGAAGTTAATGGCCCATTTTTCAAATGCTTGTAGGGTCATCTGCGGTGCTAATAGCATCTCATCTCTTCAGGATGGTTTTCAAACTTGCTGGCATACATCGCATGCTCTAGTATATTCTTTAGCATATCTATGTAACGTAGGCCACCAAAGGCCAACTCACAGAACCTTCTGCTCAGTTTCTTTTCCTGTGTAATGTCCTCCTGCAATTCCTTCATGAAATTCTTCAAGGATCATAGGGATTTTTTCCTCCATCACACATCTTCTTAGGATCTTATCAGGTCCCATTTTATATAGCTGACCAACTATCAGTGAAAAATATGTAGCGCGCACCACTAGTTGTTTCTTCTACGAAATTGTGTACTCGGCTAGAGCCATTCTTGTTGATAGGAACTGGACTATGTCTGTGAAGTGGTCATAAATATTTCTAATGGCGAGAAGCTATGCATCCGGTAGTGTATCTTCCAGACTGGTAGGTTCTTCACCATGCTCCAACCTCGAGAGGTGGTCTGGGCCCTTATTCATTCTTCCTGGCTTAACTATGATCTCAAAATCATATTCTTGATCTACAGTTTCTTCCCCCCAACACTGTCTTGTTGACTAGGTACTTCAATGCAGAGTGATCAATAAACATTTTAAAGTGTCCTCCCAACAAGTAGTGTCGGAATTTCTACAATGCATACACCATGGCTAATCCCTCTCTCTCTCTGTATTAGTGTAATTGATTTCAGCTGTGGATAGTTTTCTGCTAGAAAATGCTAATGGATGATCAATGTCCCCTTCTCTAGGTTGTGCCAGTACTACTCCTAATGCAATAGAAGATGCATCAACATGCACATGAAATTCCTTGCTCCAATTGGGAAAGACTAGAATAGGCACAGTGACCATATTTTGTTTCAGTGTGTCGAAGATCTGTTGGCATTCATCTGTCCAACCAAACTGATAGTCTTTATTTAATAAAATCTCCATTGGCACAGTAATTTGAGCATATCCTTTGATCCATTTCTTGTAATATCCAGTATGCCCTAGCGTAGTGCACAGTTGTTTGACTGATGTAGGTGGTGGTAAATCAACTACAATTTCAATTTTGGATGGATCCATCAACAATCATTGCTTGCATACAATATGACCTAATAATAATACAAATGGTGAGAAGAAGATGCACTTCTTCAAATTCAAAGCAATTTGACACTTCTTGCATTTATCCAGCATTAGCCTTAGACATTCAATATGATTTTTCAACAAACTAAAAACTATCCAATCATTAAAGTATGCTTCTAAAAACTTATGCAAAAATTCTTTGAACGCTTCAACCACCACCCTAGAAAATATGGTTGGGGCATTCTTCAGTCCAAATGGAATTACTGTATATTGGTAGGATCCCCACTCTGTGGAAAACATAGTCTTATGACAGTCCTCCTTGGCAATGTGGATCTGATGGTATCCTGAAAACCCATCTGTAAAACAATATACTTCTTGGCTTCCCACGTTATCTAACACTTCGTCTGTGAAAGGTGTAGGGAAAGGATCATGTAGACAAGCATCACTCAACTTCCTGAGATCTGTGCAAATCCTGAGCTCACCTGTCTTCTTATCTTGCACTACCATAGGGCTAATCCACTCCAACTCTTCGACATGTTCAATAATCCCTACTTCCAGCATTCTATCGAGCTCAATCTTTACTTTTCCTTATATTTCAGGTTCAATCTATAGGGTCTTTGCTTGGTTGGCTTCGCATCTGGTTTCAAAGGTATTCTCATTTCACCCATAGGTCCTTTGATTCCCTTCATATCAATGAACTTGGTTGGGAACAAGTCCTGGTACTCGTGCAATAATTCTATGATTTTGTCAGTGGTAGCAACGTCCCAGTAATATCCGACATTGGCAAGGTTTGGTGTCTCCTCTATCCCGATATTGACTTTCTTTATCTTTATCGGATGTCCAATCAATGGAAGTTCAACTCCTAGTCCTTCCACATCTCTCTGAACTTTTGTTTCTGCGATATTAACCTTCCTTGGATCATCGTCTTCGTTGGAATTGATGTTGTAGCAGGTCTACAGTTTCTGGAGGGCCGCAGTCCATTCATCCTCTTCTTGATCCAAAGGGAGGCCATATGCCTCCTTAAATACTTTCTGTCTCACCATCTATAGTGATTTATCTACATAAGGAAATTCACTGTCAAACAAAAAGGTGGTTATAAAATTCTGGATCATACCTTCCCATTCTGAAGTGACAAGGCGCAGCTCTGCTTGAAGGTACCAGTTAATCAGGGTGGTATCTAGCGTATTGATGAATCTGTGTACCCATTTTTCTCTAGGAATGTCACTCCAAGCCTCTTCACAGCTTCGTACATGGTCCTTTGGGCAGCTTCGACTTATGTACCTTGATTCGCAGCTTCCTACTTGTGTTGAAAACCACGCTGTCATCAAAGTTCGACATTGTGTCCAATCTGTAATATTTATTTTATGTGTCCCCTACCATCTTGCTAGTGTGGCTTTCATGGCCTCATCCATTGCCAACAACATATGTTGTGTTGGTATACTTGTCTCAAATTCTAATAAAAATTTCTCTAAGGGGTTCAGCCCATCAAATGTGGGTAGAGTACTCACTATTGTGCCAATCCAGCGAACTTCTCTGGTTAGACTAGCACATCTTCTTGTAGATGATTCGTACATCTAGTTCTTCTAGTTCTCCAATGCTTCTTCTAAGTTGGATGAACATGTGTTGTCACTTCATCATCTCAGATTCCCATTAGCTATAGGGTTGATATAATCCTATTGTTTGGCTGTTAATTTGTAGATGTTTTCTAGTTCAAATGCGTGGTCCTCTTCTCTAATAGGTTCTGTGTATCGTGGAATCTCATCTGGATCTAAAGGTGCAACGACCCTAAGGCCATCTTTCTCAAATGTCATGCGTCTTTTCTTTAGATCAACCACAGTGGAATTGTCGAAGGCCCAATAAATTCCTAACAATGCAGGGTAAGGGAAACTATCATCAACAATTTCAATTACCTCAAAATATGCAAAGGTTCTTACTCCATTGATGTCCACTGGGACATGCTCTAATCATCCAAATGGGATGATAGGTTGTTGATTAGCCATGCGAAGCCTGATAAGGGAATATATCAGCTTGGGTTTTCCCATCAGTGCCCAAGTATTCTTCGTCATGACATTGATCTATGACCCTAAGTCAAGGACCACATAGTCTATCTCATACTCTCCTATCTGAACATTCAAGTGTAATTCTTTATTCTTCCTTCTCCTTTTTCCAATTTGGTGCACTACTCTATTCAGTAAGGGGTCTATTTTTCCTAGTTCATAATGCTTGATTAAATCTTGTAATTCTTGTATAGCACCTTTATCTTGAATCAACTTAACACAAGTGTACAAGAATTCTATGAGTTTTCTTACCTCTTTCCCTTCTATTGGCGATGCAGATGGATCAAACGCCTGAGGCATGCCATGTTATTTGATTTCTTGTTGTCTCTTTGATGAAGATCCTTGATCTCCTTTGAACTCTTTTCTTGCCTCCTCAAATATCTGTCTTTCTTTCTTAGCATCGAACGTTGGGGTCTTTTCTGTAGCTTTCTTGACTCTGTGGTCATTTTCAGTCTTTCCTTGGGCTGCTCTATCTTCTTTTGTAGCACCACCTCCTTGAGTGATAACAAATACTCTAGGGTGTACTCTGCGAGGTTCAACATATATCAGTTGTACTTGTGGGTTCTGCTGGGGTCCTCGTCTTTCCTGAAGTTTAGCCAACAACACATGGAATTCCTCTATGACATGATCAAAGGAGTTATAGTAACTATAGGTTGTGCAGGGATTCTAACAATCCCTTGCTAAATGTCCTAGCTGTGCACAGTTGTAACATATTATTTATCCTCAGTCTTGATCCATACCTCCTCCTCCTCCTCCTCCTTTGTATCCACCATGAGGAGTGAAGTTTACTCTCCTCAGAGAGTTGTACTGCAGAGTGTTTCCCTCTTGTTGTACTTCACCTTGAATATTGTATATGTCTCTTGACCTTTCATGCATGAGATCATAAGCTCTACAATCCCAATCATCATGCCCCACTGATTTACAGAATGTAAAATACAAGTTTGTGTGTGTCTGGACATACTTCTACATGTAGTAGAACTCACCTGGGCGATGCTTATTTCTGCATACATCGCACTAGGGTAGGTTAACTTGCTTTAAAGGGCTCGGTACCCCTGATGCCAAGTACTCATGAAATAAGGGACAATGTTCCTTATAATGGACTTCAGATCTACATCTTACACAACAGATATCTTCCCTTTTGTATTTTCCCTTATCTTTCTTCATATCCTCGACCTATAAAAACAAAATAGTTAGTTGGCTCATGATCTGGCTAATGCCTGAGCTAGATTCTCCCATCGGTGTTGATTCAAGATTCATGGAGATATCCAAAGCTTCTACCTGAGATGCAATATTCTGCTGCATCAAAGGGACTCTTATGTGTGGTAATAACGCAACGATGAACCATTCTTTGTTCTGTTTGTTGGGGATCTGGAAAGTTAATTGTCCTGTCAGGGTCTTGAATCTCTAGTCGAACTCCCAAACAGGTTCTGCTACCTTTTTTTTAATCTCTTTTAGTTCCGTAATACATTGTGACTTTGACTTAGGTTTCCTAAATTCTGCAATCAGTGCATTCTTGATCTCATTCAGGGGCTTAGGTTGCGCCATTCCTTGGAAAATTTTCATGTACCAGCTCAGCGCATGGTCCCTTAGTGTAGTGTTGAACTGGGTTCTCTTGATGGCTTCATCGATGATACTTTTAATATTCCATATGGCCTCACACAAAAACCAATGTTGATCTGGATATTCAGATCCATCTCCTCTAAAGATAGGGAGTCTCATTTCATCTGCCATAAAGCTGACTAGGTTTCTTGTCTGAGTAGATGTTGAGCTACTAGTAACAGTACTTTGAAGACTCTGGTGGTTCTGACTATTCTGACTGCTAAGTGTTGTTGGGACAACAGGAGGATTAATGTTACTTACTTCAGTAGTTTGCGCAGTTCCTAAGGTTTCTAGCTCGCTTTGGCGTAGTTCTTCAGCTTCCCCTTCTTTTGTTCTAGTGGGCTCTAGATGCTCTTTGTCGGTTAGATCTACCTCTTCTCCACTATAGAAACCCTCTTCTCCATATTTTTGCTTAAACAAGTTCTCAAGGTGAACTCCTCGGAATACTTTCCCACTACGCATATGTCTTGCTTCTGTGTCGCTGTTGCTGTCTGAGATTTTGAAAATTATCCTTTTCAGGTCTGATCAATCTACTATATCTTCAAGATGTGGTTTTCATGCAAGAGCATATTGATTCTTAGCTTCAGGAAGTGCAAAATTTTTCCTCTGGGTCATTTGAAAAAGTATCTCTTGGCTTGGCTATATGATTTTTTTCTGTCAATAGAAAACTTGGTGATATACCCTCCGATGGTACTATCAAACCAGTGATCTATTGCTCTAGATACATCATTTTCGACTCTCTTGACCTTCTGGATCAATGCTGGTGTCCAAACCACATGAGGTTTAGATCTAAATTCAAACTGTGTGTCAGCTAACCTAGACAACCACTTGCGTAGCTCCTGATGGATTCCTCCAAAGAAGATCTCGTGAATGTCAGTTAAGATGTATCTTTGTAGCCAAAATTTAGTGCTTATTTTAGGGTTCTTGTTCTGGGCTTCAACAAAGTCCTTTTCTTGATCCTCTATCCACTTCTAAATATTTGTCTTCGACAGGAACCACCTTGACATTCCCTTAAAAAGATTCCTGTCCCGACAATGAAACCATTTGTTGGCACAGGGGAAGACCCAGAGTTCAACTCCAAGAGCGCACCAACAAGACCTAGCTATTGGCCCTTTCGGCATCACCTGCGAAGTAGATGTAGTCTCACTTGAAGCATCTATGAGGGGGTACCAAGACATAGATGTCTACAACCAGGGGAATATTAAGTGGTTCTTATTACAACAACAACATAACATGCATCTATCATTCAAATATCTAGATCTATCCTTCACAGCTATAGATCTGATCTAATACAATGATGCGGATAAAAATATAACAACATCAAAGCTCAAAGCATCAATCACACACACAACAACAGATGTACGTGGTTCACCCTCTCTCTAGGGCTACATCCACAGAACTGTGCTTATGATATACTAAGATAAAGCTTACAGTCTGATCTATTCTCTTGGCCAGCAGCTCCTCTCTCTCCATCTCTCTTTCTCTCTCCCTTCCTACTCACCCAGCTGCAAGACTTGATCTTCGCACCCAGCTGAAGATCTTAAAATGCCAAAAGGCTCTCTCTTTCAACACTTCTCTCACCCATAATACAATCTTCTCCCAATGAACAATAATAGATAACAAGGCTCAACCATAGTATCGACCTGACCTAGGTTCTCTCGACCTCTATTTATATATTACAATCCCTCACCGATAGCCTCAGGTCGAAACCTAGGTGTCAAAACCCTAATTACCAAAACCCTAGGTGTCTACAACCCTAGGCCAGCTTGACCCATTCTTTCCGGGGTTCGCCAGTCTGTATTTCCTTCTTCATCTCGCGGTGCTCCAAGGAATATAATGCTATATTTTTCCACATCTTGAGTCATCCTCGGTCCATCTTCCTTCTTGATCTATCATCCTTGATCTCCTTATCCAATGACTTTCTTTTCTGCACATCACTCCATCTTTTCTGTTCTTTTGCTCACTTCGACCCAGTGACAATCACTGTGTCTCCCGCGAAGCTCTCTTTTTACCTTTTCTTCCTCATTCTTTTCTTCCTTCCATAACCAAGGGTCAACACCCAATGTGGGATACATCCACCAGAGAAATTTCCAGGTCCTTCCATTTTATTATCCAACAAAATGAAGGGATACAACCTACATCATGCCCATTGTAACTTCCTCTTCTTTCTCTCACAGTATCCTTTCTCAGAATACAATAATCACACTCAGACACAACTGTAATACAATTTCCTCATAAAATAGGGTTTCATTCTAGGGAAAAAAACCCTAACATAATTTCTATTGTCAGATCTACAACCTTATAATGAATGGTCCATACTGACTACGAAATTGTAATATTTTACAAGACAATTTTCCCAAAAAACATTTCCCTCGGGGGCCCGCTTTCCCCCTATATGGGTGGGTAGGTCCCCTCATACCCCCTTCATTCGGGGGCCATCCCCCAAACCCCCAGAAGAAGAGGGCTAGGCATACCTGCATATAAATCAAGGAGAAAATCATGCTCCACAACTAACATATGTGTATGCATTTATCATTTCCAATGGACATAGGGATAATGTTATAGGTTCAATATGTAAGTATTTGTTATCCAGTCAGCAGATTTATGGTTCTAATATATTACTGATTGACATGAACTATTTCAGCCATTTGTAATACCATTTTATCCCCTGTCTATTTGTTAGAATTTCTCATGTAGAACAAGTTAGAAATAGTTAGATTTAATAGTTTGCATTTTTTTTAATTAGATTATATTTATAATTAATTAGAATTATTTGGGGGAAAATTTTCTGTCTTTCACTTTTCCTTCTTTTAGTTCATAGTGGCAACTAGGCCCAAATATTGGTCATAATTTTCCATCCCAAATGAAAGTGAATCTAATTGGGAGTCACCATTGGGAATTTTCCCTTACCTGCTGGACAGACCATTTGGACCCATCAACATAAATGGTGCTAGAAGGAGGGATTGATGTCACGATGATCCTTTGGAATTTTTCTTGTTATTTTTTATTTATTTATTAATAGATCCTCCCCAAATCCCTTTATGGAGATATGTTTTTGGTTATGTACCTCATAAAGCTCCTAGAAAGATAATCAATCTCTTGTCAAAAATTAAATTTGATGGTGAGGGAGAGACAATTGTATCTAAACATATCATTATGTTGTGTAAATTGTGTTTCTCATAATATTACCCATGAATGTGTCATGTGTAGGTTTTTCACTCTTAATTTTAAAGTCCGATTCAAAATTTGATGCAAGACTTTGTCGACTGCCTATATTCACACATGTGAATGGTTTATGCACGAATTTTTGCAGGATTTTGAGAATTATAATTATGATAAATTGTGTGAAGAAATATTAGATCTTAGGAAGAAAAAAGATGAACCTTTAGAATAATTTTATTTAAGTTTTATGTGTCTTGTCTATAGATTTTGTTTGGATGATATACCCTCTATTAGGGAATGGATTCTACATTTAAATTCTCTTTATAATGAGAAAGATCACCTAGTGAGTGAAGAATATGAATCATGTCTTTATGATAGTTTACATGTTGATTTGGATTTATATGAACATTCTGAAGTTACTAATGGTTTGGTTGAACAACGTACATTTGAAAATTTCTTCACTCTGGAGGATATAGATATGATAGGACATGTTTTTTCAAAAGAAGCATATCAATCCTCCAACCACTCCATTCCCCCCCTTTTTTATTAGTGATGATAGAGAAACCTCTTGAGTAGTAAAGTTGAGTTTATGTTTTTCTATAGCTGACCAAGAGGAGGGTTTTTCTAATGATAATAAGACACTTTGGGTCACATTGATGGTTTTGTTAGGTTCTCATTGTCCTATTCTATATTTTTTATCACAGGAAGTGGATGAGGAAACTATGGAGAATCACGAAGAAAGTTGTCATGATGATTTATATATGACAATTACTACCTCAAGAATGGAACTAATTGAATCTAATTTAGGTGTTTAGCATTGTGGTTTGGAACATTCTTCCCCTGGTTTGACTGAAGAGATTAATCAAGAACCTCTTGGGGTCACCACCTCTAACCATCTTCTTGATTATCTCCGCAAGATCAGTATCAGACCCTCTTGTTTTCAAAATTCTTGTTCTTTTCTCTCATATTTATCTTATGACAATGGGCATGAAAGTGTTT
>JASDQU010735872.1:187532-216182 GCA_032191745.1 Picea mariana | reverse complement strand
CATACTATCCAAGACTCTACTTCTGCAATTGTCCATAATGTAGACCCATTTATCACTATACTATCATGAGGTCTTGATTAATCTATAAAACTGTACTTCTAATAACTGGTTGCTCCAAATATGTCTTCTAAAACTCTGTAAGCTTCTCGAACGATGTTTCTTTGGTCTATCATAGCTATAGCATAGACTCCCCCTATCTAATATTCATATTACTTGGGAGTCTCTAAGCTGAATGGCTTAGAAAAATTCCTTCTCTGATGTGTATTCATCATCATCTTCATTGGTAGATTCATTATCTCTCTGAGCTCTGACTTATTTCTTTCTATCTGTGGATTTATCTTTCACTACAATGCCTAAAAGTACAATCTCTTGAATCTGTTTCTTATTTACCTGTCCTTCCTTTCTTTCAGTTATTTTCCAAACCTTTTTGTATCTGACATATTTCATTTTCTCTATAGAATTTTCTTCATCTCGTTTAATTTTCAATCTTGCGATCTCTGGTACATGGTCTTTTTTCACATGTTCTTCCTGTTTTCTTATCCATACTTTCTTATATCTAATATTAGTATTCTCTTTCATGGAAGTATCGATCATGCTTCTACAATCATTGGCTATGTGTCCATAGTTATGACATTTGTAACACTCAATGTTACGTGCGACCAAATAGGCATGGTCTTCTTGAACATTTCTTTTATAATCCATGCAATCTGCAACCTTATGTCCAAAGTTAGTACAATAAAAACAATGACCATAAAATAAATTTTCATACCTGGGAGTGAATGATCTTCTTTGTGGCGTAGTCCTTCTAAATTTTTTCCTTCACTGATCATGATCATGATTGAAGCTTCTTTGTGGCTTCAACATGGATGGTATTCTTGAAGATGTATCTTCAATGGTTTTCTCAGATGCTGGTTGACCATGATTCCTTCCTTTGAGTACTTCTACATAACTCTTTCTATTTTCTTCATTCTTCTTTTCTAGCAACGTAGAGTGCTTCTCTTCATTCTCTACAACTGATGTGGATGTTTCTGTCTCTTCAATGTTCTTGTTGAGCCTGAAGATTTTGAATCTTAGTGTGACAACTTCTTCTTCAATATTCTCAACTTCTTCTTCTTTCTTCATTATCTAATACTTCATGACCTATTTTGTTCTCTTTTCTTCTTCAAGTTGGATTTTCAATGTAATTATTTCTTCTTCCAGTCTTCTCTCTTCTTGACCAAACTCTTCCTCAAGTTGGTTTAAGTCACTAGTTCTTTCCTTGAGATAATCCATCAATAACTTTTCTCTCTTTTCTGCTTCTTCCTTTTGTGCTTCTATGTTGGCTTCTAAACATTTCTTTTGACATTCTAGAGTTTCTTCAATTCTTCTGGCCTCTTCTAGTTGAGCTCTTAAATTCTTGATGACCTGCTGATCTTTTTCGGAACCTTGAACACTTTACTTTTTCTTCATCAATTCTTTCTTGGATGACTTGTTTTCTTCTCTTTCTTTCCTTAGATATTTAATTGCACTGATCATTTTTTCTTTGCAATTAGCTTCTGCTTCATCATACTCTTCCTCTTCTGAATCTATCTGACATGATGAGAATCTTTCTTCTTGTTATGTATCTGCATCTTTTTCGGCATTTTCTGAATCTGCAATGGGTGAAGAATATATGTCATGTAACTTATCCCAAAGTCATTTGGCTTATTAACATTTACCAACCTTTTCTCTTACAGGTTTAGATAATCCTTTCCAAATGAAATCCATTCCTATTTTGTTATTCTTCTTCAATTCCTTCTTGGCTGGATTCTTTGCCCTTTTTGAACTATCATATCTTGTAACAACTAATAGCCAAATATAATGTCCCTGTGCCTGTAAAAATACTTCTATCCTACTTCTCCACATATCATACTTCATACCATTCTGACCATTAAACATTGGTACTCCATTCTCATAATAATCCGTGATCTCCTTCCAAGGGTTAAACTATTTCCTGAAGGAACCTTACTCTGATACCAATTGTTGGATTATTGAGGGGGGGGAGGNGGGGGGGGGGGTGAATCAGTAATAATGTAATTATAATCCTTTTTCTTCAAATAATCCAAGTGTTATATCAATGTATAATTATTATAAAATAATTAGCAATAAGAAATGAACAATCACACACATACACAATACACCATTGTTTTACGTGGAAACCAAAATTGGGAGAAAACCATGGAATGATTTTTCTTATATGTCTTGAAGAATTACATTCATTGGAAGCACCAACTTCCTTTGTTTTCTAGATACAACTAGAAAGAGGCTCCAACCCCCTAGTTTCCAAGGCTACAACCTGAGGGAAGCTCCAACTCCCCAATTCTATGGCTATAACCAGAAGGAGGATATAACCCTCTATGTTCTCCGGCTACAACGAGAAGGTGGCTACAACCACCCGTCCTTGCCCTGTCCAACTGCCTTGAAATAGAAATAGAATGATGGAACCATTGCCACACTATCATTGTGAGATACACCGCTGTAAACCTGTACCAATAAACTTGAACCATGCATAAACCATGCATCAACCTATACCTCAACCTGTAATCAACCTGTACTGTAAAGAAGTGCATCAACCATGCACCAACCTGTACCATAAACAAGTGCATCAACCATGCACCAACCTATACCAAACAATCTGTAATCAACCTGTACCATAAACAAGTGTAACCAACCATGTACCAAGTATGTACCAATCATGTGTCAAGTACTCATCAAGTATGACTCATAAATATGTACCAACATCATCAAGTATACACCTCATGCATGTGCCAACTCATCAACTACTTGTTTCAACCATGTACCCAACTTGTACCTCAACCAAAATCCCTCATAAATTTCATCGTCCAAATATGATTTGTAAATTAATAGACCTGGTGGATATGATCACATACCTACAAATATTCCTTAACTTTAAACAATAAGAGACTAGCATTTTCATCAAACGTTTCTTTAGTCTCACATGACTAGTTTTGGATTAGTCAACAACCCTCACTTGGAATAATCACGACTTTGTACCTGTAATGAATAAATATATGAAACAGATACACAAATTGCTTCAGTGTTTTTTATGAAATTCCTCCAAGTTTCACTACTTGGAACCTCTCAAAAAATGAGTTATAGAAAAAATGACATATCTTGCTGAATTTTGGCTTATTCTAGAGAGCGACCTTGTAGAGCAGGCCCCGCATGTAATATTTGTTAAATAGATCTGAAAATGTTAAAAAGAATACTACAGACTGTACTCTAACCAACACATTTTTTCTTATTGAATTTGGAGCTTTTATTAAGAAGTTATGACGTTTTTACCTGAAGCACTTGTTGTTTACTAGTTTCAGGACTAGCCACAAACTCTATTTTCCACAGAGTGTGTTAGCAAATTTTTTTTGTCTTGGGCACAAAAATACCCAGGTCTTCAGGTTGCATGAGAAGCGCCCAAGCGCAGCATGGAAGAATCTCTTTTCAGGTTACAATTCAAGCGAGCAGGCGAAGTTTTGTTGTCAAGCGACCGAGACCCATCTATAAAGTTGATCGATGGTCACCGGGATCTCGGGGCTACCAAGTTACCCGAGATATAGCGTCAGAGAAAGCACCTATATTTCAAGACAAAATCTGGGTCATCCAATCCATTGATGCATGGTGCAATATCTAGTCACGTCGGCATATCGACATTCGGGAGTTCGAAGGGTAAAGGTTCCTCGTCATCTCACATCTTGAAACCTCGAACCCCGAAGCACCGAAAGCACCCAGAGTCGGGCCCACGGTTTTGGTGTCTGGTCACAAAGGAGCAGGCTTGGAGGAGGGGCACTAAGGTTTATCATTTGGCAAGACGGGTCCCGAAGAGCCGAGAGCAATCTTAGTTGTTCATCCTGAAGGGACACGTGGTGCGCGATTAGGCTCTTTGCCTTTCCACCCATCGCGACTTCGAAGCGCAAGGAGCATCTCTTTCATATCCCCGAGACGTGAAGTGTTGAAGATGTCCCAGACCTAGGCCCACGGTATTATCGAATTAGTTTAGGATCATCAGATCATAAAGGGGCGCGTGGCACCCATTAGGCCCTCTCGTCATTTCGCCCATCGCAACTTTGAAGAGAAAGGATCTCTCCTTCCTATCCATGAACCCCGAAATGCTGAAAGAACCTTTGAACATAGGCACAAGGTCATAGCCCATAGTCACTTGGAGGTGATAGAAAGAGCTGCGCAAAGGGACGAAACGCTAGTTATAACTGCAGAAGGGATCACCATGATCTCCAGGTGCCAGTTCAACTTGATCTCAACCCTGATACCTACTCGGAGTAAATGAAGAAGAGAGAGGGTGGTTGAAACCTCACCTCACTCATTAATTGCAAGGTATGGATGTCTCGGTGGGAAGTCTACCCGAGATGGTCCTCTGTACTGGTTCTTTCCATAGAAGCCATGCCGAGTCCTCGACTCACCAGGGAATCCTGTGCACGCTAATCCAACATTTAAGGGCTCAACTACCCCCTGGCATGATCCATTTAGAATTAAGGTGGCGTATGATAGAGGAGTGCAGTCCAGACTTGATTGAAGAGACACCTCATCCTGAAAGTCTAGGAGGCCTCTGTTGGGAAAATGTTTAGGAGTATATATACTTAGTTTTCATATTTTTCGAGGCATCGATGGTAGAGCGAAGCTCCCGATTGTAAGTTTTAATAGACACTCTAGTCCTCTGGTTATGCATCTGTATGTAAGATTTCTTGTTTAATGACAGACAGTTTTCCTACCCCCATCTAGTTTTCATCTCATACCTAGGGAGTTCATGATTGACTGATTCACATGAATTATTGCAATTATGTTACGATAAAGGATTTATTGTTGCATTGTTGTAGTCTTTGGTTTTCTGCGTTTGAATGTAAGAAGATCTTGCATTTAGATGTTTTCTCCTACAGTCTGTTAGAAACCTGATGTTTAAAATAGACCTTTGCATTTCTCTTATACAAGTCTCCCCCCTATTCACCCTTACTACAACTCACTGTCTGAAGTTTATCTAAGACCTCACTTGTCCATGCATGCCTGGCCTAGTTTCGGAGTTAGAACAATATTGTTTTGAGTTAAATTCCATTCAATCACCCCCTTTTTATAAACAAATCGTGACATAAAATAATGGGCATCGGGCTCCACTCCTGCTGCAATCCAGAAGTGACTGCTGACGCTAACATTTCTGGCACCGTTGTCGGGGATGAAGTTGAACATTTTCCCCAAGATTGAACAACATTGAGCCTCTAATTCTGAAGGTGCATCAGGTATCAGAGCCTTTGAATATTTCTACTATGCACCTGGTGACTCCGTTGTGATGACTCCACTGTGGTGAACCTGCCGTGTTAATTGTGGATTTTAGAGGCAGACACATGCGGTCCCATCCACGGCTGCCTCTAGCTACACCTGAAACTGATCAGGAGGTGGTTCTCAGGAAAGGAAAGGCCTTTGAAGGAGAAGATTTCGCTACCGAACTAGGTAATCTTCCATCTCCTTCTGTAGGAATTCCATTTTCTCCTCCTCAGTTTCTTAACAGACCTTTTTCTAAAGTTTCCCGTTTCCTGAATTTCGAGAGTGTTCCTGTTGAGTTTTCCCCCTCTGGTCTGGGATTAGAGGGAGAAATCCTTGTCACTCCCTTCTCTCCTAAAGCTATACCTTGGAGTAGACCCAAGACCACAGAAGATTTCCCCACTCCTAGCTTTACCACTCCTCCTCTTGTTACTATTGTCGCTTTGAACAAAGAGAAGCATCTGTTGACTTAAGCCCATTGGCCTTCTCCCTAAATCCCCTATTATTTCCCATTCCACTTAGAAGATCATCCCTAGTATCCCCTTTTCAAGCTCCTTCTCCTCTGAGTTCTCCTCCACATAATATCCCTATGATAGGAGAAAATCCCCCTATGACCAGAATGGAGGCTATTATAGCTGCTAGGTATGCTCCCCTTGTGTTACCCCAGCCTCTCAATGCCCTCCCAGAAGACGGTTACCTCAAGTAGCTGTCCAAGTTTACAGGCAAGGGGGACATAACTACAAAAGAACACCTAGAAGCCTTTTACAGTTTTATAGATGATAATGTTATCATGCATGCAGACGTATGGATGAGGATCTTTGTCCATAGTCTTCAAGGTGAGGCTAGAAAATGGTTTAAGGCCCTGCCTCCTGGATCTATTGATGGGATTGAGGCTTTGGATAATGCCTTTTTGAGACAGTGGAGAGATAAAAATGACTTCATTTATTGCATGACAAAGTTTGGGTCTTTGAAGAGAAAAGAAGGAGAGTGTGTCTCTAACTTCTCCAAGAGATTCAATAAAATGTACAATAAAATCCCTGCTGAGATTAAACCTTCAAAAGCCTTTGCAAAGATCACTTACGCTAGCACCTTTGATCCTGATTTTTGCCTCCTGTTGAGGGAAAGAAGAGCCACTACTCTGGCCCACATGCAGGATGCAGCCATGGAGGTAGAATCTAACATATTGGTTGTTGACCAACTCAGGAACACTGCTGATAGAAACATATCCAAATAGAGGCCTGAAGCTTCCCCATCCAGTTCCTCTCCCCTACCCCTTCAGACAAATGAGACAACTAGAGTGATAAAATCACTTTCTACCAGGATGGAAAGGTGGGAATTAGAAGGGAAGCCCACGTACAGAAATCCCCAAAATACAGATAGCAGGGGCTTCAGGAAGCTTAATAACAATGTGCCACAAGCTTTCCCAAGGGAGAAAAGGAGAAGAGATAGAGATGATCAGAGGATTCAAACCCCTCTCTAAAACAACCTAGTTTCTCATGAGGAAGGGGAGGAGGTGGATGATCTTGACCCTGAGATCCACTGCATCGAGGACACTTCCCTATTTCCTCATTTGACTCAATATGCATATGAAGAATCCCTTATCAACACTCAAATCAACGAGTTGAGTAGAGGGGAAAAAGCTAGCAACACTTCTAACAGATATGATCTCAGGTCAAAAAGGAAAGAAGGGAATTTTGATAGCCAGGATCATCCCCTCGTAGCGGAAAGGCCTACTAAAGCTGCAGTAACCACTACTAAAGAAAAGAAAAATCAGAATGCTTCGTCAGCAGCCAGGGAACCTGTCTATGAGGTAAGGGAAGCTCCTAAGTCTCTCTCCTCCTTTAGTTTTGAGCATGAGATTTAGAAGATTAGAATTCCTGTACCCTTATCTGAACTAGTTAAAAACGAAGATTTCAAAAGGTCCCTCTCCAAGCTGCTACAATCTGAGCCCCCCTAGCCTTCCACGGACTCAATACATCTCCAAGATGAAAAGCCAATAGTTGTCCTAGGTCCCATGGTAGAAGATGGAGATTATTCATCCCCTCCTTTCTACACATCCCTGAACATACATGATAAAGTGTTGCATAACTACCTCATGGATTTAGGGGCTTCCCATAACCTTATTCCCAAAATAGTAATGGAAGAATTGGGATTGGAAGTGACAAAGACTTATCATGATTTGTACTCTTTCAATTCAAGGAGAGTGCAGTGTCTGGGAGTCATCAAAGACCTGGTGGTTTCTTTTTTTCAGCTGCCCATGAAGAGTGTGTTCATGGATATTGTGGTAGCTGATGTCCCCCCCAAGTTTGGCATGTTGTTGTCAAGATCTTGGATTAAAAAGCTTGGAGGAAAATTACAGATGGATCTCACATATGCCACCATTCCAGTCTTCGGAGGGGAACAAAGGACGTTATATAGGGAAGCTTAGTTGGCCTACATTGTTAGTGATGAAGCAAACCCCACCAATCACCCCATCTTTGCACTTGACACCGATTTGGGGTCTAGTTTATTGCAGCTCACTGATGCTCCTGAAGACCCTTTCCAAATCAGAAAGTATCCCATTCTTAATTATCCGATTCCCCCTCCAACCATCTCTGTTTGGAAGATGTTTTTCGACGGAGCTTCTTCTAGCAAAGGCATTGGCGCCAGAGTAGTTTTCATGTCACATTCTCAAGAGACCATATCCCTGTCATACAAGCTGGAATTTGAAACCACCAACAATGTGGTAGAGTATGAAGCTCTTGTTCTAGGTATGAGGGCTGCAAAAGAAATGGTAATTAAAGAGATAGCAATATTTGGAGATGCTGAGTTGATTATCCAGCAAGTCAAAAATTCTTATCGTGCTAATAATCCCCACCTCAGAAATTACAAAAATGAGGTATGGGACCTGATTGATAATTTCTTCTTGGCTTTTAACATTTCTTTCATTCCGAGGAGGGAAAATACTTCAGCCGATTCTTTAGCTGTCTCGGCTAGTTTGGTCAAAGTTCCTCTGTCACCTATGGTAAAGTACGATGTTGAAATAAAAGATAGGCCCTCTGTACCAAACAATGTCAATTATTGGAAGGTATTCGAAGGTGATCTCGAAATCAAAAAATTTCTCCAATCTGTTGATGAATTTTCTGCATTGCACATTGATCAGGATCCTGACCCGGGAGGTGTGCCTCACCCTAAGGTGTTTTTGAATGAAATTGCTAATCACCAGATTATTCAGCTACCTAGCAATCACATTCTGAGGGGACTAGTCCCTTTAGAAAGACTGTTCGACAGGAATGATGTGGCAGTAAAGGGTAGTGTTTCAAATGAAGATGCTGATACAGCCGAATGCAACATTGGCACATAGGAGGAGCCTAAGTTTGTCAAATAATCAAACAGCCTGACCAATGAATAGAGGATGGAATATACTGAGTTATTAAAGGAATTCGCGGATGTGTTTGCATGGGCCTATAAAGACCTCAAGACTTATAACACATCTATCATTGAGCATAACATCCCACTGAACGAAGAGGTTAGGCCATTCAGGCAGAAGCTGAGATAGATAAATCCCATGTTGTTGCTCATCATGGAGAGAGAAGTGAAGAAATTGTTAGATGCCCAAATCATTGTCCCCTTGAGATATTATGAATGGGTGGCCAATTTGGTCCCGATGAGGCAGAAAAGTGGAGAAATCAGGCTTTGTGTCGATTTCAGGAACCTGAACAGGAGCTCAAAGAAAGACAATTATCCTTTGCCCAACATGGAACACATATTGCAGAGGGTAACCGGTGCATCTAGGATTTCCATGATCGACGATTTTTCTGGTTATAATCAGATATCAGTCATGCCTGAGGGCAGAGCAAAAACGGCCTTCACCACTCCTTGGGGCACATTCATGTATGCCAAAATGCCTTTTGGGTTGATGAATGCAGGAGCAACATTTCAACGAGCCATGGACATAGCCTTCATAGGGGAGAAAGATCAGTTTGCGGTAATCTATCTAGATGACATCATAGTCTTCTCGAGGTCAGATAAAGAGCACTGTTGTCACCTGAGGAAAGTTTTCTTAAAGTGTCGAATGTTTGGCCTTTCCCTAAATCCCAAGAAATATTTGTTTTCTATGAAGGAAGGGAATCTATTAGGCCATATAGTATCAAAAGAGGGAGTGAGGATTGATCCTAGCAGGGTAGAGGTAATTCAGACCCTATCACTACCTAGATCTAAGAAGGAAGTTCAGGCCTTTTTGGGGAAGATTAATTTTCTGAGGACATTCATCTCAAATTTTGTTGAGCTGGTGAAACACATCATAGCCATGCTCAGGAAGGGAAATGAAGTGAAATGGACCGCTGAACCCAGGGAATCTTTTGTCCAAATAAAAAGGGCATTGACTGAGGCACCTGTGCTGATCAGTCTTGACTATTCCAAAGATTTCCTAATTTTCTCTTTTGCTTCTTTTGATACAGTAGCAGCGATCTTGTTGCAGGAAAATGAGGAAGGGTGAGAGCAACCCATTGCCTTCTTCAGTAAGGCATTAAGAGATGCAGAGATCAAGTATGAAATCATGGAGAAACAGGCCTATGCCTTAGTGAAAGCTCTCAAATCTTTCAAAGTCTATGTCCTGCACTCAAAGGTAGCCGCATATGTTCCTTCGGCCTCTGTGAAGGACATCCTTATACAACCCGACATAGATGGGAGGAGGAGTAAGTGGATAGCCAAGATCCTAGAGTTTGACTTGGAAATAAGGCCCACCAAATTGATCAAAGGTCAAGGCTTAGCCAAGATGTTGGCTAAAGCAAATTGCAAAGACTTGGGGGTAGATTTCGTCAATGCATGTTCAGAAAATCAACATAATCAGCTGTCTGATGTAGACCCTCAAACAAAACCCCTGTTGGCTCAATGTCCTTGGTATAAGGATGTCATATATTTTATGTGGGATTTGTGGCCTCTAGATGGTCTGCAAAGAAACAAGGCAAGAGATCTGAAGCTCAAAGCAGTCAGATACTGCCTTTTTGATCAAATTTTATACTGGAAATACCCCCTGGGGGTGATTTTAAAGTGCATGAATCCATAAGAGGCCGACAGGATCATGGTTGAATTTCACAACGGCCTATGCAGAGGGCACCATTTCTGGAATACCACAACTCACAAAATTCTCAGAGCTGGGTACTACTGGCCCACCTAGTTCGCTGATGTTTGTAGAGAAGTTAGAGCCTGCATCCCATGCCAAAGTTTTTCAGGAAAGCAAAAACTCAAATCTCTACCTTTAAAGCCTGTAGTTGTTTCAGGACCTTTCCAACAATGGGGCCTAGATTTTATTGGAGAAATCCACCCTGATTCCAGTGGGCAACACAGATGGATCCTGACTGCTACAGATTTCTTTACTAAGTGGATCGAGGCTATCCCCACCAGAAGTGCTTCCCACAAGGTAATTATTATATTCCTAGAAGACCTCATCACAAGATTCGGCTACCTAATAAAGATTGTTACTGATAACGCAGCCTCATTCAAGGCTGAGCCGTTACCCAAGTTCTGTGAGCAATTTGGGATCAAACTGATTCATTCCACCCCATACTATCCCCAGGGCAATGGTTTAGGAGAGTCCTCCAACAAAATCTTGATAAGGATCATCAAAAGACTATTGGACGACAACAAAAGGGCCTGGGATTCTGTTGACGGGTGAAATTGTCCGTCCATCAATTGAGAGAGTGGAACCGGTCCGGGGTTGTCTAAATAACCCAAGCCATTTAGAATGAACCACCCTGACGGGTTTAACGGCTCCGTTGGCCACTCTAAATTCCTAGGGAAACCAAAGAGAAAACTAACCTAAACTAACTAATCTAACTAAAACAAATAAAACTAACTAAAACTAACTAAAACTAAATACAACTAACAATACAAACTAAAACTAACTAAAACTAATCTAATACACTAATCTAATTAAAACAAACTACTAAATAAACTAAAACTAAATAMAAATTATACTAACTATTCTACTAATTACTATTACACTAACTTTACTAATTAAATATCTAATTACAAATTGAATTACAACTTATTCACAAATATACAATACGTACAATTGGCAGATTTATATAAAACCTGTAAAACTCATATGTTTTCTGTCCTAAGACAGTCAGAGATCTTTTTGATTTTTTTTATATTTTATGAAAAAGAGATAAAACCAACTGAAATTAAACGATCTAATATACTAATCATATATATCTATCTAAACAAATAAATGATAAACTGACCTGGAAACGCTCCTAGTTTGTCTTGCGTTTGATGTCTTCGAAGCTAGTCGGAGGAAGTAAACTCGCACCGGTTAATCCCAAAGCTTTTCGTAAACGATTGGCTGTGCTGCTCTTCGAGTTATTTATAGGACAAACAAGACATAAAAACTCATAACAATCATATGATAATAAATTTCTGCAATAAGGGAAACCTGTTATGCAAGAAACTCATATTAAATAATTCAATTCATGAAGAAGATAAATCTGTCATTCATAAGATGAATTAGACAATTGTTACGTCTTTTATACACTTAGAAGAACACAGATATGGATTAAAGTAATTAAAATTATATCATTTGCACATGATTTAGAGAGCTAAAGTAGTCATAAACCAGATACAAATTGATATACACAACATGAAACAAAATGTTGATATAATGAGAAGCTAAAGCTGTGACAAAACACCAAGTTCTGCTTCAGTCTGTATTATAACTCCATATCCTTGTTCTCCCATGAATGAGGATAAACATTATTACAAAAATCATAAGTATATATAAGTCTCTCCACAGGGTAAAACCTCCCTGTGGATAATATCAAATTGTTTTACATAATTTGGGAAAAATCCCAAAATCAACTAAACTAGGAAATCAAAATACAAGTGAAATCTTTGAAATATCCCCTAACTGCTCATAAACTCAACTGCAATTTCAAATTTACCTGCAATAGAACACAATTATCAAATTAGAGAGATATTTCAGTAACAAAATAATAAAAATTTGATCCTACAGACTTAGCTACAGAATCATCTGATTCTGTAGCTAGTCTAAAATAGCATACAGGACCAGATAGAAATCAAATGAAATATTTTTAAAACAATCCAATTTAATTTTCTTTTAATAAACATTAAAATCAAATTGCTAATGGTTCAAGCAAATTTATCATTGAAATTAAAGAAAATCGAAAGGGATGCAATCGAAACAGGATAAGAATGCTCTGTTTTTTAGTTGCCATAGAATCGGGTCAAATAATAACCACACTGTTTCATATCCAAAGGAAATTACAAGTGAATCGTATTGTATGAGATACGATGTAATCAAAATCGATACAGTTATAATAAAAAAAAATCATAATCGATTTGTTACGGTTGTAACAATGTGCATAAGATTCATATTGTTTTAACCAAATGCTAATAAGGAAAGGCTGTTACGATTATAGTMAAAAATGAAACATACATAACAGCATCCACCAGACTTTTCCATAGACTTCAATCGGTGAGTATTACTCAGCCAACAGACATGACTAAAAATAGTAATCACAACCATCATCAAATCGACAAAGGTGATAATGGTAAACTGGGCAGTCATCAAATCGAATCGTGATTAAATCAAAAATAGAAACAAATCATAATCCCGGGCATAATCACTTTCGTTCCCAAATCAAATTTAAACAATATATGAATAGAAATGGTCAAACAAAACAATGCAAATCGAACAGTTGCAATTTGGTTATGCATTAACAGAATGGTATTCGAATTGGTCATGGAATACAAAATCACAACAGTTAACCATAATTGCCAACCATCTCGCATAGAATATAACCAATTCAAATTGAGCCATTGACTGTGTTCAAAATTAGAATACCAGAAACAGTCTGTGTTTAGAAAATATGTTAAACACTTCAATAAGCAACAGAGTATTCAATTCGAACCGAATTAAAACAATCAAATCCATAACATGATCAATCGAATCAAAGCTAAATCCAATCAAAACTTAAATGATAATGAAATTTGATTTATCAAAACAGAATTATATACAATAATGCATGCTTATGTGTCAAGGCAAATCCACATTGTAACAGAGCTTATAATTTTATCATATAAACAAGTGATAGTCATACCAGTGAGGCTGTTGGAGCTATGCCAATTTTGAATTGACGACCGCTATAGCCGACTCCACGTTTTTAAACAAAATCGAACCTTTTGTTCGCTGTTTCTTATCAGTGGATGGCATCTTTGCCTTTTGACTGGTGATCCTTGCAACTTGATCCTCCAGAGCATGGATTCTGGACTGTAGCATTGTCAAATCAAGGTAATACCTTTCTAACCATGAGCCACACTGATCACATGGTGGAGCAGCTGGTTCGGCTAGAGCAGGAGGGGGTTTCGACGAGTCACCAGGGGTTTCACAAGRCATTTTGATGCCTGGATAATTAGGGTCATTTTGCAAGCAAGGTGGTAGGTTCTTCACGAAATTGTATGAGGGTTTATCACACAGACCTTCTGAGTGGGGATACTCACTTGCCRGGTAACGTTCAACCTCTGAGTCAGAATCTTCGCTCACCACAATAGGGTYAGGGTTGAAAGAAGTTTTCGATTTGTTTCTTTCCATGCGAGAGATTAACCGGGTGTTTTTCTTGCCTTTAGAATTGGTAGTAGGTTTGGCTTTAGGCCTTTTAGCCACAGGTTTAGCAGTTTCCACACGTTGGGTCACAGAATCGGGTAGGTCAATAGGTGAGTCAGGTAGGGGTTTAGGTAATAGAGCATTGTAAGGCAAAGGTGGTACCGACTTGCTCTCTCTAACCACAGGCTTGTCAACCTGTGGTGGGCTTGAGTCCTCGAAATTATTGCGAATAATAAAATCATTCCAACAGTCTCGGTGCAACCCTAAATGACATACAACAATCGTTTTAATCAACCCAAAGTGAAACAGGCTGTTGTCGGCCTAGTTTTGTTTGTACCTTTTAGACATTTTAAACAGACTCCTATCCAAGTAGTAAGGCATATTAAGCTCATAGCCCATGAAAACCATTAGTAGACGAAGGTGGTACAAGAAAACGAACCCATACCTACCCTTGTAGGTGATAAATTGTTTGGTTATCATCAGCAGGTCGTTCCAGCGTTGCTTGAGCATACCCGCGGGCAAACCTTTGTCACAAGAGCTCACCCTTCGTGACTGGAAGAGCAATTTCCATGGGACATCTTCCACTTTGCAATTTTTTGACCATTTTTTCCCAGTGACAGGCATACCAGTAGCTAAACTGAGAATTTTCTTGTCAATTTCCAATTGAACATCCCCAACCTTGGCTCGGTAGCCATCAAAGGTTAATGAAAATTGTCGAGCCACGCTAGGGTTATAGCCATCAAACTTTCGTATGAACGGGATCCATCCGAATTCCTCAAGGTCACTGTAAGCACCGTCAAACATCAACGATTCCTGGCTACCATTGGGTTCATCCCTTACGATCGGAGCCATGGTGCGGGCGCATGGTAGGGTTCGGATTAAACACATAGGAGCAAAATCGTTTGGGCTAATAGCATGAGAACTATGAAAGGGGAGAAAATTAATGTACGCGTGCGAGGGTGGTGGGATTATCCACCGCCATGCATAACAGTAATGACAAGGTACACGTTGTTCAATCAATCATAACCCAAAATATTCGGCCAACCCAAAACTTAAACGGTGGATAGTAAACCAATATGCCAATCTATTGCTTGACACCATGAATGTTCAACGTAAATCAAACCCAAAGTTAAACATGCGCCAAGTAATAATTCAAACCATAAAATCAAAACCCAAATGTTTAACCAATGCGCCATTGCATAACTTCAAACCATTGCCATTCAATATGAAATCAAAACTCATATGTTACCCATGCGCTTGTTGCATAATATATAATCAAAGTTTATAAAACATTGTGACAAGGGATTTCATAAAATCGATAAGCCAAGAGCTTATAATAGTAAGGATCACATCATATAAAAACAAGATTAACCATGACCCCTATATAATCAAGTATAATTCATAKATTAACATGCTCAATGCCTTATCAAGTAAATAAAAAATCAAGTTGCACAATCAAAGTAAAAGTACGTAAATGGACATAGTTTGAAAAATCACTCCAGCCACTTAATAACAAACCAAAGGTAAGTGCCTTTCAAAATATCAATGAAAATATCATGACAATTTAAATAACGATGGAGGAGTTTTCACGCTTTCAGTCGTGAAAACTGAATCGAAACCAATTTGCAAGTGTCGTATGAAATGAAAATATCATCTTTTTGCAAAATGCGACAGAAATTTGAAGTTCAAGAGACATAGGTGTGGGCAGCTTTTAAGGAAATTGAAAGAATTGAATTGGCTGCCAACAATGGCGACACACTGGGAGAAGCAGTTATCTCTGTCGAAAGAAACAAATTCAGATTAGGACAATAAATAAAATTTCAACTCAAAAACAACCATCAGAAAATCSKACAAACATCATCATTAGTATCTTTTCCAGCGATGTTTTAAAAGACGCAAACTAATAGCAGTCTTAAGATCAGTAAGTCACGATATTAATGATAAAATATTCAATACTGTTGGCATGGCCACTGCTGCCAACATGCATCCATAGCCTCAATAGGGTTGCCATTTAACCCACTCGGACATATGTATCCTGTCAAGAAGTTCTAGATCAAAATAAAGGACTTAAAAGAGGTTTCTTATATTTTTTGCAGATTTTCATGTACTCGACATTGCTTCGCTGCCAGCGGGCCTGTTCAGTACCCCGACGAAGTTGTCTTGGCGCCATGCTTGCATTTACCCACTGCCAGCAGACCTGTTCAGTATCCCGGCGGGTTTACAAACACTTCCCACAGCTCTTATTAACATTTTTATTTTGTTTTTCTTTTGTGTATAGCTGAGCGGGGTGACACTGAAAAATCTTGGTGTTTTATCATATTTTTTCAGACCTCATCAGAATTTTTTTTGACACTGTCCTTTATTCAGCTCCTGAAATGTTTTATTTCTAAAAAAACTTACTATGACAGGGAGACATATTTTTTGAGTCATTCCTTTACGGAAAAGGGACAGCGTAAAAAGATAATAGATGATCATGACAAACTTTGCTCAGAGATTGAAATTAGTAAACTTCTTTCAAAAAACAAAATTTTCCAACATAAATATCATTTTTAGAAATATATCATCGATGTTCGTACAACCTTTCAGAAGTTATTTCAGCGAAGAGATTTTCCTATGGTCTTTGTCTGAATGGCTCAGTGCACAGACATGCATATGTTTCAAAAACATAAAAAACCGACCAATCAAATCAAAACCAAAAACGAAAACAAAGGCAAAATAAAAACAAAAGAAAATATTTACATAATATACAAGGGTAGCCATTAAGCGAAGTATCTTTTCAGGGCTTGGCCATTCACCGGATAGGTTTCAAGCTGCCCTTCAAGATTCTGCAATCGAAAGGAACTAGGACCCAACTTTTCAGCAATAAAAAATGGCCCAAGCCACAAATTTTGAAACTTGGTGTGTTCACCCTTTCCTTCATGTGGTTTGTCCCACTTTAAGACGAGATCGCCTACTTCAAAATTCCTATCAAAAGAAGAACTAGAATCGAACCAGCTTTTGATTAGTTGTTGATGTTGGTCTAACTTACGCTTAGCTTGGGTTCTTACTTCTTCTAACTTCATCAAAGCATTAATACGGCTTTCTAAAGGGGGGAAATATTCTTCTTGAACTTTTTGTGACAATTGGAGCGAAGGAAGAAGAATGTGAGGTGGCAGAATGGCTTCTCCGCCATAAACGATAAAAAAGGGGGAATTTCCTATAGCGGCTTTGGGTGTTACCCTATCAGCCCACAGTGCATTAAGTAGTGCATTGTGCCAGTTCTTGTGATTTTCAGCCACGGTTCTCTTGATAATTTTGATCAAGTTCTTGTTGGTTGATTCTGCTAAGTCGTTGCCCTGGGGGTAGTAACTAGCAGAATACTTCAGCTTTATTCCTTTCTCTAAGGCGAACTCACTCATTTCAAGAGAGGAAAAGTATGAAGCGTTATCAAAGAATAGGCAATCAGGGATACCAAAACGGGTGATGATATTCGAGTTTAGAAAAGCGATCACATGACTTGTGTTAACAGTTCTTAGTGCAGTAGCTTCAGACCATCAAGTAAAATAATCAGTGGCTGTCACAATATACTTATGTTGTTGTGAGGATGGAGGGTTAATAGGACCAATGATATCAAGGCCCCATTGCTAGAAAGGAGAATCGACTGAAATGGGTTGCAAGGGGAAGGCTGGTTTTTGCAAATGCCTTGATGCTTTCTGACAAATGATACATTTGTGGCACAAGGCATGGGAATCCATAAAAATCATCGACCAGTAGTAACCGTCTCTTAAAGCCTTATGAGCAGTGGTGTCGCCACCGAAGTGACCACCAACTTCACCTGCATCAACTCAAGAAAGACTTTATCTGCTTTGTCCTTTTCAAGACAACGCATCAGTATGCCATCAAAATTCTGACGAAACAGTATACCGTTAACTAGATGGAAGGAGGCGGACTTTAGTCTCAATGCTCTTCTTTTGGATGGGTCAAGGTGACGGGGTGCTGATCCATTTTGAAGACAAAATCTAGTATCGTCGTACCAAGGACTTACGAGGTTTTGTGCACAACAAATCAAACATTGATCACGTTGTTCTAGGTTTGATGTGTCACTATTCTCTTGTTGTTTAGTTTCTGAATCAACTACCAAATTACAAAACCCTTGGCCTCTCACGATCTGTGCTGGGGTGATTTCTAAGTCATACTCCTACAAGGAGGTGACCCAATTGGCTCTTTTCTCTCCTAATTCCTTTTGCACTAACAAGTTCCTTACGGCAGGGTAGGGGACAATAACCTTCGTCCTTGACTTCAAAAGATTAGACCGAAAATGATTAACTGCTTTGAAAACAGCGTAGGCTTGCCGATCGACCGCTGGGTAGTTAAGTTCAGCACCTTTGAAAGCAGAGCTCATAAAGGCAATGGGTACTTCATTGCTCTCGGAATTCTTCTGAGTTAGGATTGCGGCATAGGAATGATCAAAGGCAAAAGTATAGAGTGTAAAATCTTGAGAGAAATCAGGGCTCATGAGAGACGGAGCGTCAATTATGGCCTTCTTTATAGCATTGAAAGCTTGGTTTTCTATAGGTCCCCAGTGATATTGGGTGTATTTCTTAATTAGGTTCTGGAGAGGCCTGACCATTTCGGAGAAACTCGGGACAAATCTTCTCACGAAATTAATCTGGCCTAGGAAAGACTGCATGGATTTTTTAGAGGTAGGTGGGGGAAGTTTAGCGATGACTTGGGTCCTCTCGGGGTCAATAATCATTCCATCACTAGACACAATGAATCCTCGTAATTTACCCTGTTATACTGTAAAGATGGACTTCTTGGGGTTCAAGGAGATGCCGTATTTACGACATCGTAGCAGAACAGCTTGTAAGTGAGATAGATGATCGTCTTTGTTTTTAGAATAAACAGTCACATCATCTAAGTAGACTACTATGGAATGATTGATTAAGCCTCTAAAATCAATGTCCATTTCTCTCTGAGAGGTAGCACCAGCATTAATCAATCCGAAAGGCATTTTGCGATAAGCATAAGTGCCCCACGGGGTACGAAAGGTAGTTTTTAATTGGTCTGATGGAGACATCAAGACTTGGTTGTATCTAGAGAAACCATCTAGTAAGAATAGCCTCTCAGAACCAGATACTTGTTGAAGGATCTGTTCCATGGGAGGGATAGGATAATTGTCTTTGTCAGACACTTTGTTGAGGTTTCGGAAATCGACACATAGTCGAATTTCCCCTTTTTTCTTCCGCACTGGGATGAGGTTGGATACCCATTGAGTGTGTCTAACAAGAAAAATTATTTTAGCACTTAGGAGTTTATTCAATTATTTTTGTACGGTCGGTTCTAGTTTAGGATGCATTTTCCTCAGTTTCTATTGGAAGGGTAAAGTTTGGGGCTTCATCGGGATGACATGTTGTATAATATTAGGATCAAACATTTTAAGATCATCGTAAGTCCAAGCGAAGACATCCTTGAATTCTTTAAATAATTTAACAAAAGCAGCTTTTTCTTGTCTAGAACATCCCAAGACTAAATTGATACATTGAGGATTTTCACTAGTCCCTAAATTGACTTTTTCATAAGACAATGAGGAACTGTTGGTTTTACAATTGACCGTCTTTTTAAATTTATCTTCAAAATCATAAAACTTTTCTAGTCTAACAACAGATTTGGGTATGAAATTTACCATGTCCGATAGAGCTTCGGGAGATTTCGGATTAGGTATTACCGTAAAGTCGTGAAAATTGTTGTTGTGTGTTTGTTCATCTATCACAGCGCCTTGAAAGGTTTCCTCCATGTGCAAAAAGTTAATGATTTGCTGATGATCGTCAAATACTCTCCAGTTTTTGATATTGTCAGGAACAGATGGTCGAAACAATAGCTCCACGGAGAATGCGTTTGGGGATAGGCCTTATACAGGAAGAAGTTTAGAGGCAACATTAGCTAGTATATCTGCTTCAGCATTATTTAATCTAGGGATGGAATTTATATTAAAAGCATAAAATTTGTTCATTAAACTCCATACCTCAGACTGGTAACATTTGAGATGCGGGGAAAGACAATGTATAAAATCTCTCACCTGCCTAACCACTATCTCAGAGTCGCCGAATACAACTAGATTTTGAATGTTCATGTCCAAGGCTTTTCTGAGACCTTGCAATAAAGCCTCATATTCTGCAATATTGTTAGTACATTCAAATTATAGCCTACAAGCCAATAATGTCTTATTACCTGCCGGATCGATAATGATGCAGCCTGCACTAGCTCCTTCTTTAGACTTGGAACCATCAAAATATAGAGACCAAATTTTATTTCCATAGGGCCCACAGGACTGTTGGATAGAAGATGTTTGTTGCGTACATGCTATGATCTCAGATTGCTGTCGCGGATTGTTGATAGGTGAAGCTTCAGCCATGAAATTTTCGAAGAAGGTGTCCATCCCTTGGACTTCAGGTGAATCCGCTGGAGGTGTATATGGTTCATTGGGGTCATTCAAGTCTGTTACCGTGAACTTGAGGTAACGCTCACGATTCACCCTGATCTTGTTGGGATTACCGTTTTCTGGAAGCCATAAGTGAGACCAGTCCGTTGCGAAGTAACCATGTAGCTACTCCGACTAGTCCCTGCTCAAAAACAGACCATACACTTTTGGAATATCCACCACAATTATATCAATAACCTGATGAACCTTTGGGTTAGATGATAATCTAATCAATACATTTTTTAGTTCACCTATAACTTTAACATCTGTTCGATCAAGTTGTATGATTTTCAAAGAATATGGTTCTACTTCAGCATTAATCTTTTGGCAGACTGACCAAGGCATCACATTTGATGATGCTCCTGAGTCAACCATACAATTATGCACATTTCTGTTGAAGATTTCAAAAGTTAAAAGAAAACGAGGTACATTTTTGCGAGTACTTAAAGTTGTAACTTGTGGTTTCTTACTCGTGGTTTCTAATGCTACTTTATCTACATTACTTGCGTTATTTACATCATTTACATTATTTACATTTGGTACAGAAAGGCTTCCTTTATCTTGAGGATCAGGATTATTTTTTGTGGAAGTCTTCAGCGGAGCTTTGCTTTGCAAAACCTTATTACCATTTGAATTACCATTCTTGCCATTGTCTAAAATATTTTGCAACATCTTCTGTAACAAAAATGGAAATTTCAACAACTCATAAATAGAAATGTTAGCCCATAATTTTTTAAGATCTTCAACAACATCATAATCTAATTTAGGGCCAGCATTACTTTGTTTAGTTTCTACTAATTTAGATGGCTTTGGAGGTAAATTTTTAGTGTTATTAGCAGGAGGTTTATTTGTTGTCTTATTCCTAGTGTTGTAAGGGTGAACAGTCTCGAAGTTGGCTTGAAAGATACTATCCGAGAAGTGTCCAAATATATTTGGAGAAGACTCTTATTCTTGAGTTGTTTCCTGCTCGACTTCCTCTTGAGGGATTTCAGGAGGCATCAAGTCATATTGGGCTCCTAGAATTGTCTGGAGAGCACATTGCAAACTTTCTAGGTTCAAGCCTTCAGGGTTTGGATTAGGCCGGTTGGTGGGAAAAGACTTTCGAAAAGGAGGTTTGTAGGGTCCTTTACTCGAAGAGGCTTCCTCAGTCGACCTTGTTAAATCTATAACTTGATTAGATAATTTTTGTACAACTTTGGTTAAATTTTCCAAATCAGAGTTTTCGGGTTGTGTTTTGTTTTGTGTAGGTCTGGGGAGAATTTCAATCTTCTTTTTGGAAGAAGAAACAGTCTCAGTTTCGTTGCTAGAAGAGTCCTTTAGACTAAGTATGTCTTTTTCAATTTGAGTAGCCTCTTCGAAGGCTTCTAACAACGTGGCCTTTTTAGATCTCTTAACCCAAATAGCTATACTTTGATGTAGAGCTTTAGTGTAGTAAGCTATTACAAGACTCTAAGCAGGCATAGAGTCTGCAGGGATTTGATTTTTAAGTGTTAAAAATATTTGATTAAAGTCTTTGACTTTTTCTTTTGAGTTTATTTTTAAGCTTGAAAGATCCATGACTAAGACTTCCGAAGGTTTTCCATCTCCGAATTTTTCCAAAAAGCATGACTCAAACTTTTCCCAAGACACTATGGTATGGGACTATTGGACAAAGTACCAAGTGGACACATTACCCTCAAAGGTATAAGGGAACAATCTACAGACAACATATTCATGTTCAACATTACAGAAGTCTGATGGCTAACATAAATTTTTTGATATGATCTTCGACTATCTGTTTTGAATCGGGATCAAACTTAGGAAGCCATTTTTTCGGGTGCTTAGGTAAAGGGTGTTGGGCTCCAGGTATAGCTATAGCATCCTGGTCCAACCAGGGTCTAGTAGGGTTGTTCTGATTTGCCATTGGGGTAGTGGGTGTGGAAGGCTGAGAAGGTGGATTGCCTTCATCAGAAGAGGAATCTCCTCCAGAAGAGGAAGGAGATGAAGGAGGTGGTGAAGGAGGTATCCCAGATCCTCCTGTAGCAGGGTTTAAGTTTGTATCTAGAGAGTTCACAGTGAGGTCTATATCACCTAACTGTTCCCTGATATCAGAGAAGTCTAAAGGTTGACCCCATGGGCGTTTTGGTTGACTAAGACTAGCTAAGGCACTATGTGTTTTGATAAGAGATTGACGAACGATCTCTTGGAGATCACCACTTGTAGGATTAGGGGTTGCTGGCTCAACTGTGATCTGCGGATCTTCAGTTGAATTCGTTGTTGTTTGAGGGGGGATATTATCTTGTGAATGGATTCTAGTCCCTATGGGTGTGCGATTAGGTGGGGGAGGAGTCTTGCGACCACCTCATGCCATTAATTAAGTTCTGGCCCTCCTTCTAGCACCATTTGTTGATGGGCGAAATTGTCCATCCATCAGTTGAGAGAGTGGAACCAGTCCGGGGTTGTCTAAATAACCCAAGCCATTTGGAATGAACCACCTTGACGGGTTTAACGACTCCGTTGGCCGCTCTAAATTCCTAGGGAAACCAAAGAGAAAACTAACCTAAACTAACTAATCTAACTAAAACAAATAAAACTAACTGAAACTAACTAAAACTAAATACAACTAACAATACAAACTAAAACTAACTAAAACTAATCTAATACACTAATCTAATTAAAACAAACTACTAAATAAACTAAAACTAAATACAAATTATACTAACTATTCTACTAATTACTATTACACTAACTTTACTAATTAAATATCTAATTACAAATTGAATTACAACTTATTCACAAATATACAATACGTACAATTGGCAGATTTATATAAAACCTATAAAACTCATATGTTTTCTGTCCTAAGACAGTCATACATCTTTTTGATTTTTTTTATATTTTATGAAAAAGATATAAAACCAACTGAAATTAAACAATCTAATATACTAATCATATATATCTATCTAAACAAATAAATGACAAACTGACCTAGAAACGCTCCTAGTTTGTCCTGAGTTTGATGTCTTCGAAGCTAGTCGGAGGAAGTAAACTCACACCGGTTAATCCCAAATCTTATCGTAAACGATTGGCTGTGCTTCTCTTCGAGTTATTTACAGGACAAACAAGACATAAAAACTCATAACAATCATATGATTATAAATTTCTGCAATAAGGGAAACCTGTTATGCAAGAAACTCATATTAAATAATTCAATTCATGAAGAAGATAAACCTGTCATTCATAAGCTGAATTAGACAATTGTTACGTCTTTTATACACTTAGAAGAACCCAGATATGGATTAAAGTAATTAAAATTATATTATTTGCACATGATTTAGATAGCTAAAGTAGTCATAAACTAGATACAAATTGATATACACAACATGAAACAAAATGTTGATATAATGAGAAGCTAAAGCTGTGACAAAACACCAAGTTCTGCTTCAGTCTGTATTATAACTCCATATCCTTGTTCTCTCATGAATGAGGATGAACATTATTACAAAAATCATAAGTATATATAAGTCTCTCCACAGGGTAAAACCTCCCTGTGGATAATATCAAATTGTTTTACATAATCTGGGAAAAATCCCAAAATCAACTAAACTAGGAAATCAAAATACAAGTGAAATCTTTGAAATATCCCCTAACTGCTCATAAACTCAAATGCAATTTCGAATTTACTTGCAATAGAACACAATTATCAAATTAGAGAGATATTTCAGTAACAAAATAATAAAAATTTGATCCTACAAGCTTAGCTACAGAATCATCTGATTCTGTAGCTAGTCTAAAATAACATACAGGACCAGATAGAAATCAAACGAAATCTTTTTAAAACAATCCAATTTAATTTTCTTTTAATAAACATTAAAATCGAATTACTAATGGTTCAAGCAAATTTATCATTGAAATTAAAAAAAATTGAAAGGGATGCAATCGAAACAGGATAAGAATACTCTGTTTTTTAGTTGCCATAGAATCGGGTCAAATAATAACTACACTATTTCATATCCAAAGGAAATTACAAGTGAATCGTATCCTATGAGATACGATGTAATCAAAATCGATACAGTTATAATAAAAAACAATCATAATCGATTTGTTATGGCTGTAACAATGTGCATAAGATTCATATTGTTTTAACCAAATGCTAATAAGGAAAGGCTGTTACGATTATAGTAAAAAATGAAACATACATAACAACATCCACCAGACTTTGCCATAGACTTCAATCGGTGAGTATTACTCAACCAACAGACATGACTAAAAATAGTAATCACAACCATCATCAAATCAACAGAGGTGATAATGGTAAACTGGGCAATAATCAAATCGAATCATGATTAAATAAAAAATAGAAACAAATCATAATCCCGGGCATAATCACTTTCGTTCCCAAATCAAATTTAAACAATATATGAATCGAAATGGTCAAACAAAACAATGCAAATCGAACAGTTGCAATCTAGTTATGCATTAACAGAATGGTATTCGAATTGGTCATGGAATACAAAATCACAATAGTTAACCATAATTTCCAACCATCTCGCATAGAATATAACCAATTCAAATCGAGCCATTGACTGTGTTCAAAATTAGAATACCAGAAACAGCCTGTGTTTAGAAAATATGTTAACCACTTCAATAAGCAACAGAGTATTCAATTCGAACTGAATTAAAACAATCAAATCCATAACATGATCAATCGAATCAAAGCTAAATCCAATCAAAACTTAAACGATAACGAAATTTGATTTATCAAAACAGAATTATATACAATAATGCATGCTTATGTGTCAAGGCAAATCCACGCTGTAACAGAGCTTATAATTTTATCATATAAACAAGTGATAGTCATACCAGTGAGGCTGTTGGAGCTATGCCAATTTTGAATTGACGACCGTTGTAGCCGACTCCACGTTTTTAAACAAAATCAAACCTGTTGTTCGTTGTTTCTTATCAGTGGATGGCATCTTTGCCTTTTGACTGGTGAGCCTTGCAACTTGATCCTCCAGAGCATGGATTCTGGACTGTAGCATTGGCACATCAAGGTAATACCTTTCTAACCATGAGCCACAATGATCACATGGTGGAGCAGCTAGTTCGGCTAGAGCAGGAGGGGGTTTAGACGAGTCACCGGGGGTTTCACAAGGCATTTTGATGATTGGATAATTAGGGTCATTTTGCAAGCAAGGTGGTATGTTCTTCACGAAATCGTATGAGGGTTTATCACACAGACCTTTTGAGTAGGGATACTCACTTGCCAAGTAACGTTCAACCTCTGAGTCAAAATTGTTTCTCGCCACAATAGGGTCAGGGTTGACAAAAGTTTTTGGTTTGTTTCTTGCCATGCAAGAGATTAATCGGGTGTTTTTCTTTCCTTTAGAATTGGCAATAGGTTTTTATTTAGGCATTTTATCCATGGGTTTAGAAATTTCCACACGTTGGGTCACAGAATCAGGTAGGTCAATAGGTGAGTCGGGTAGGGGTTTAGGTAACAGAGCACTGTAAGGCACAGGTGGTACCGACTTGCTCTCACTAACCACAGGCTTGTCAACCTGTGGTGGGCTTGAGTCCTCGAAATTATTGCGAATAATAAAATCATTCCAACAGTTTCGGTGCAACCCTAAATGACATACAACAATCATTTTAATCAACCCAAAGTGAAACCAGCTGTTGTCGGCCTGGTTTCGTTTGTACCTTTTAGACATTTTAAACAGACTCCTATTCAAGTAGTTAGGCATATTAAGCTCATAGCCCATGAAAACCATCAGTAGATGAAGGTGGTACAAGAAAATGAACCCATACCTGCCCTCGCAGGTGAAAAATTGTTTGGTTATCATCAACAGGTCGTGCCAGTGTTGCTTGAGCATACCCGTGGGAAAACCTTTGTCACAGGAGCTCACCCTTCATGACTGGAAGAGCAATGTCCATGGGACATCTTCCACTTTGCAATTTTTTGACCATTTTTTCCCAGTGACAGGCATACCGATACCTAAACTGAGAAATTGCTCGTCAATTTCCAATTGCACATCCCCAACCTTGGCTCGGCAGCCATCAAAGGTTAATGCAAATTGCCGAGCCAAGATAGGGTTATAGCCATCAAACTTTCATATGAACGGGAGCCATCCAAACTTCTCAAGGTCACTGTAAGCACCGTCAAACATCAACAATGCCTGGCTACCATTGGGTTCATCCCTTACGACTGAAGTCATGGTGTGGGCGCATGGTAGGGTTCAGATTAAACACACAGGAGCAAAATCGTTTGGGCTAACAACATGATAATTATGAAAGGGGAGAAAATTAATGTACCCGTGCGAGGGTGGTGGGATTATCCACTGCCATGCATAGCAGTAATGACAAGGTACATGTTGTTCAATCAATCATAACCCAAAATATTCGGCTAACCCAAAACTTAAACGGTGGATAGTAAACCAATATGCCAATCTATTGCTTGACACCATGAATGTTCAACGTAAATTAAACCCAAAGTTAAACATGCGCCAAGTAATAATTCAAACCATAAAATCAAAACCCAAATGTTTAACCAACGCGCCATTGCATAACTTCAAACCATTGCCATTCAATATGAAATCGAAACTCATATGTTACCCATGCGCTTGTTGCATAATATATAATCAAAGTTTATAAAACATTGTGACAAGGGATTTCATAAAATCGATAAGCCAAGAGATTATAATAGTAAGAATCACATCGTATAAAAACAAGATTAACCATGACCCCTATATAATCAAGTATAATTCATAGATTAACATGCTCAATGCCTTATCAATTAAATAAAAAATCAAGTTGCGCAATCAATGTAAAAGTAGGTAAATGGAAATAGTTTGAAAAATCACTCCAGCCACTTAATAACAAACCAAAGGTAAGTGCCTTTCAGAATATCAATGAAAATATCATGAAAATTCAAATAACGATGGAGAAGTTTTCATGCTTTCAATCGTGAAAACTGAATCGAAACCAATTTGCAAGTGTCGCATGAAATGAAAATATCGTCTTTTTGCAAAATGCGACAGAAATTTGAAGTTCAAGAGACATAGGTGTGGGCAGCTTTTAAGGCAATTGAAAGAATTGAATTGGCTGCCAACAGATTCAAAGTTGAAATTCTCTCTATGGGCCGATCGAGTGACCACAAAGAGATCTATAGGCATCTCCCCTTTCCAATTACTTTATGGAGCAGAAGTTGTTTTCCCTTCTCAGCTAGCCATTCCTATAGCAAAGTTCCTCCAGGATCATCAAGAAGAGCCTGGTGACATGATCAGAAGAGTTCATCAACTGGTGGAAGTCCAACAAGCCAGAGAGCAGGTAATGGACAGAATTCAGGACCATCAGCAGAAGGTCAAATTAGCTTTTGACAGGAAAGTCAAGAAGAAAGAGTTGAGATCAGGGATTTAGTGCTTAAGTGGGATGCACCCATGCAAGATAAGGGAAAACATGAAAATTTTGATGCCCTATGGATCAGGCCTTTCAAAATCTCTGAGGTTTTCTCCAACAACACGTATAGGTTGCAGGATTTGGAGGGTGAAGAGGTTTTCAACAGCCCAGTAAATGGGCATTTTCTGAAGAAATGTTTTGTTTGAGCCTTAGATGGCTCCTTTGTTTGTAAATATTTTCCTTTTGTTTCTTTGTTTATTTTCTTTTTTATTATTATTTTCGGCTTAGTAAATGACTCCATAGCCCAATAGCAAAGCACTGTCTTGGAAATACTAGAACAACTGAGAGGGGGGGTGAATCAGTTGTTTATAAGCTTAAACAATTTTATGCCTTTTAAATAATTATTAAGATTTCTTCATGTGTTATCAACCAATCATACAGCATATGGACAGTAAGAGTAAAGATCATCAGTCACACATAAAATACACACAGAGACAGATTTTCACGAGGAAACCCATAAAGGGAGAAAACCTCTTCTTCTTCGAAATGATAGGCAGTCTTTTTCTGTTCTGTACATCATTTACAATTGAGCACCAACTCAATGTGAGGCTTCTACCTCTGTTTTACAAGCTGCAACTTGTTTGAGAGATCCAACTCTCTGGTTTCTCTAGCACCCACTAGAAGGAAGCACCAACTCCCTGAGTATTCCAGCACCAACTGGATGAAGGCACAAACCTTCAACTTCTGCAAGCACCCACTTGCTGAGAGCACCAACTCTCACAGAATCCCAGCACCCACTGGGTGGAAGCACCAACTTCCAATCTGTCTCAGCACCAACTGAGTGAAGGCACCAACCTTCAAATTCTACAAGCACCCACTTGCAGACAGAGACATCAGTCTCCCCTAG